>CM066163.1:53707685-53975185 GCA_033629205.1 Lithocarpus polystachyus
ATACAAGGAAGAGTCAAGTAGTGGATTACACATTGCCATCTCAAAGAGACGAAGCAGGGATTCAGGTGGGGACTCTTGACATTCCGGCTGATAATGCTTTACCGATTGTCGTGGGTGGTGTGGAGGAGAGTCACCGTGGTATTAATGGAGACGCTAAATTGAAGGAGAAAATCCCGGAACAAAATCAAGTCAATTTGAATAATTTGAATAATTTGAATTTGAAAGCTGCTGATTCTGGTAGGGAGCGTCAATTTAGGAAGTTTAGATGGTTAAGGAAAGGCTTGATTGTGGAAGTTAATGAATTTGGTAAGAGGCGGGTGTCTTGGCAACATTACAGGGAAGACAAGCAAGCTGTACAGTGGGTGGCACGTGAAGATAATTCTGCCCAGGCTGGTATTGAGGGAATGGACAATGGGCCTTCTAAAGCCCATGCACCTTGGTTGGGTAATGTTAAAAGTTGCTCGGGCCCACTACTAACTAGCCCTTTTATCTTTGAGGCAAGGGCTTCTTCCAAGTTTTCCCAACGTAAACCCAGCCCAGGTTCTACGGACACAACTGATGAAGATGGTAAGTCAAAGTCTACCACCTCAGGCCCAAGTTCATTCTCAAATGGTGAGTGTGTCCCCACAAGTTTGGCGTCTGCTTCTCTACCACCTAGGACGTCAGCGATCGTTCTGATGGTCAACAAGGGTTCGATTTCCTCCATATCGGCGCCGGAAGTTCCTAGCAGGAATGAGTCTACTGCCCAGGAGTGCTCAAGCTTGCTTACCCATACCCCCACCCTGTCGATTTTGTCATCGGAAGTGGTCCAGGCTCCCTGTGAGCTGGGTTCTTCCACTTTAGCGCCGATAGGTCCATCGTTGGAGCCGGCGGAGTCGACGGCGCTGTCTTCAGGAGACCCGAAAGAAAATCTGGGGGGGAAGTCGTCTTTTCTGGCGGGGATGAAGGAGGAGGATGATGGAATTTTGGGTTCAGAGGTAAGGGAGTTGGGGCGTGAGGCTTCTGATTGTAAAGTGGTTTCTATTTCTTCTCCCACTATTAGGGAACTGGTCAGTGATTTGGACAAATCATGGGGTAATTCCAAAGAGTGGATGCTTCAATTGCGGGATGGTCGACAAATAGTGATTCCGCTATCTTTATACCGATCTCCAGAGAGTGTGTCGGATTGCTCAGTCACTGATGTAGAGACTGTAACAGGTAATGATTCTTTTATCAGTGACGATCAGATGGTTAGCTGGGTAGAGGACTGTGATGGGTTAGTTGACTCTTTGTCTATTGTTAATTAGGTAGAGGATGAGATGTGGGATTTTGATGAGCGGACGATGACTTGGGAGTGTAGTGGCAAGCCTTTAGCTGTGGTACCTTTGGCCACAGAAATTCCTTTGGAGTTGGAGGGTTGCTCTGAGCTGGGGGTTGGGCGTACGGAGTCTGTTGATGGTAATAATTTATCACTATGGGTAACAAATCGGATTAAGGCCTTTAGAAAATCAGTGGGCACTTCTTTGGAAGGTTTTGAGGAGCAGATTACGGGGCTGCTGCTAGCGATTGAGGCCAAAAAAAAAAAAAAAAAAGTTTAAGGCAGTAGATGATCAAATGAAGCACGGCAAGTCGGGACAGAAAGGGCAGCGAGAGTTGAAAAATTTATTGTCCTCTTTGAATGTCGAGGCTGGTTTAAAGAAATCAAGGAATGTAAGTAAGGAGAGGGCTGTAATGGTTCATCAATGACTTTGAAGATTATTTCTTGGAATGCTAGGGGGTTGAATGATAGGGATAAAAGGCTCCGGGTTCGTAATATGGTCAGGAAATGGGGGCCAGATGTTCTTTGTCTTCAAGAAACTAAAATGGAGTTGATAACTAGAGCTGTGATTCGCAGTCTGTGGAGGGGTCAACATGTTGATTGGTCTTATTTAGGCTCTTGTGGAGCTTCTGGAGGGGTGCTACTGATGTGGGATACTCGGGTTGTGAATAAAGTGGAGGAAGCTGTGGAGCGTTTTTCAGTTTCTTGTAGATTTACTAGTGTGCTAAATCAATTTGAATGGGCGTTTACTGGCGTTTATGGTCCTAATTCTGTAAGAGACAGAAGGTTCTTATGGGAGCAATTATTTGGTTTGATCAGTTTGTGGAATGTTCCATGGTGTGTGGGTGGTGACTTTAATGTGGTAAGGTTTCCTTCCGAGCATTCTGGTTCTGCCTCTTTTACTGTTGCTATGCAAGAGTTTTCCAATTTTATATCGGAGCAAGGACTCATTGATATTCCGCTTCAAGGGGGATCTTTCACTTGGTCTAATACTCGTGAAGTTGCTTCCAAGGCTTGGTTGGACAGATTTCTGTTTTCTGTCGATTGGGAGGAAAAGTTTCCATCTGTCTCTCAACAACGCTTGCCTAGGATATTATCTGATCACTTCCCAATTGTTCTTGAGGCTGGTTCCTTTTAGAGAACTAGGAGGCCGTTTAGATTTGAGAATATGTGGCTTAAAGATGAGGGTTTTGTGGAGAGGGTGCGATCTTGGTGGGAATCTTATAATGTCCTAGGAGCTCCAAGTTTTGTTTTGGCCAATAAATTGAAGCTTTTGAAAAATGATTTGAAGAAATGGAATGTGGAGGTTTTTGGAAATGTTGAGGATCGGGTGAGAAAACTGTGGCAAGAGCTTCGTGATTTAGAGATGATTGAGAATAGTCGAGCTTTATTGGAAGAGGAAAGGCTGGAATTGGAGAGAGTTAGAGGTGAATTAGAAAAAGTTACGTTGATGGAGGAAATCAGTTGGAGGCAGAAGTCTAGAGTCCTTTGTATTAGAGAAGGAGACAGAAATACCAGATTCTTTCATCGTATAGCTAACTCTCATAGAAGATTTAATTCCATTGATAGGCTTATGGTAGATGGAGAGTTGTCTTCAGATCCGGAAGCTATATCAGATTGTATTTCCCATTTCTATAGACAGCTATATGCTGAAACTGTGGTTCACAGACCTTTATTAGATGATGTGGAGTTCTCTTGTATATCGGAGGAAGATGTAGTTTGGCTAGATAGGCCATTTGATGAGGATGAGGTGTTTGGGGTGATTAGTGATTTTAAGGGTGATAAGGCTCCTGGCCCGGATGGCTTTTCTATGGCGTTTTTTCAATCTTGTTGGTGTATTTTGAAGGCTGAAATTATGGCTGTGTTCCAAATTTTTCATACCCAGGTTGTGTTTGAGAAGAGCCTTAACGCTTCTTTCCTTGCCCTTATTCCCAAAAAGGTGGATGCTGTGGAGATCAAAGATTTTCGACCTATTAGCTTAGTTGGTGGGATTTATAAGATTATTTCTAAGGTGTTGGCCAATCGCCTTAGAAGGGTGGCACATGGGCTTATTTCAGACTCACAGAATGCATTTGTGAAAGGTAGACAAATTTTGGACTCTTTTTTAATTGCCTCAGAATGTATTGATAGTAGATTGAAGTCGGGTGTTCCAGGAGTCTTGTGTAAGTTGGACGTGGAGAAGGCATATGACCATGTGAGTTGGGGTTTTCTTATGTATATGCTTCAGCGCTGTGGGTTTTCAGAGAAATGGAGAAAATGGATAATGTGCTGCATTTCTACTGTTAAATTCTCCATCCTAATTAATGGTAGTCCTTCTGATTTTTTTGGTAGTTCTTGGGGGATTCGGCAAGGGGACCCCTTATCTCCATTGCTATTTGATATTGTTATGGAGGGATTGAGTCGTATGTTGGATAGGGCTGCTGCGTCTAGTCAGTTCTCAGGCTTCTCTGTAGGTAATATGGCTGGTAACTCGGTGATGGTATCTCATCTTTTATTTGCTGATGACACTCTTATTTTTTGTGATGCTGATCCTACACAAGTAGCTAGTTTGAGAGCAATTCTGGCTAGATTTGAGGAGGTCTCAGGGTTAAGGATTAACTTGGGGAAATCTGAGTTGGTTCCTATAGGGTTGGTGCACAATATGGAAGATCTGATGGGGATGTTGGGTTGTAAGCAATCTTCTTTGCCTTTGAGATATTTGGGGCTATCGTTAGGAGCTATATTTAAGGAGCTATCAATTTGGAATCCTATTTTGGAGAAGATGGAAAGGAGACTAGCAGGGTGGAAACGGTTGTATCTTTCTAAGGGGGGTAAGGTAACTCTTGTTAAAAGTACTCTTTCCTCCCTACCTACATACTTCCTTTCCATTCTGCCTTTACCTAGGAAGGTGGCAAATCGTATGGAGTCAGTGGATCACCTTCTTCTTCATTGCCCCATTGCTTGTGAGTTGTGATCATTGGTGTTCTGTTTGTTTGGAATTCAATGGGTTATGCCTCAGAAGGTTATTGAGTTGTTTGAGTGTTGGCAGGGTAAGTTTGGCCGACATAGAAATATAGAGTTGTGGAGACTTGTGCCTCATTGCTTGCTATGGTGTATTTGGCGTGAAAGAAATGCTCGAAGTTTTGAGGGATATGAACACTTTATGTTAGAGATTAAGTCTTTCTTCTTACACACTCTCCTTGATTGGAGTGTGGTCTTTTGTCATTTTTCTTGTTCTTCACTTCCTGCTTTACTTGATCATTGTAATCTTGGTATTTGATTTATGCCCCCATAGTACATTTCCAATGTACTCGGGTTGGCTGTTTTCCTTTTTATTTTTAATAAAATTTTCGTTACTTATCAAAAAATAAAAAAAATGTTAAAGAGGCAAAGCAAGTTTGGTTCATGTGTGAAAGCGTTGCAACAAACATAGGGTTTTCAGAACAAACTTAAGAATATGTTGTAGCAATCAGATACAGGTACCACGTGCATCAGTAATATCCAATAGGGATAGTAATCTAATTCATGATAACTTAGTGTACTAGAATAGAACACACGGAGGCATGCAAAAGCATTAAAAGATGACAGGAAAATGAAGTAAAAACTACACCAAAACTTAAAAGGTAACAGACATGATAAAAAAAAATAAGCCATATCTAGTGATGGTATCAGAGTCAAGCGCACTTAAGCACAAAAGCCTCTTGGAGCCGAGGCACAAAGCACAGAGCACAAAGCTCAAGCGCACGCCTGATTGAAAAAAAGCACAAACTTTTCAAATATAATATCTAGTAACCTTTAATAAAAACATTTGTAAGATATAGTAAAAAAGTTATCAAAACTCAAAATTTGTATATTTTACCTATTAAGCGCAATTGTATAATATTTGTAAGTTCAAAATTTACATAATTTTCTTAAGAATTTTATATAGTTAACTGAAAACAATTATCAATGGACAATAACAAAATATATATATATATATATATATATTTTTTTTTTTTTTTGGCTGAGAATAACAAAATAATCTAGTTGTAGGAAGTTTAAACATAACATTTTATAGAATTCTTTTTTGCTACATAACCATGATAGTTATGATTAAATGATGTATATGGTTCAATCAACATACATCTAAAAATCAAAGACCAAAAAAGCACAACAGTAAATTAATCTTGTTCGTATCTTTTGACATGTAAATAAAAAAAAAAAATATTTTTGTAATACAATACCTTCAGTAAATCATTGGCCCATGTCATTTCTTTCAAGATCAAACAATTAATTTTGATGTTCCACATCTTTTTTAGAAATAAAATAAAAAAGCACACCTAGGCATGTTTTCTACTTATTCAAAAAGTGCCCAAAAAGTGTGCCTAAAGAGTGCTTCATTAAATGAGATTTGTTTTGGGGCATTGAGCTTTGAGCTTTAAGTGTGCTTTTAATAACATTGGTCATATCAGAAAATATTAGTTATGTTACTAATATGTCAATTCCCAGCAGTCTATTTAAAATTAAGAAAATTTAGAGCTTGCTATTGATACAATCCAAGTAATTGATAATTCTGAATTCCCACCTCAACATGCCTACAAACAATCTCAATTTCTTTTGTGAGTATCCACAGTGTATATTCCTGCGTACTTGGGCTCCACACCTCTATTTGTTAATAAAACCTAAACCTTGATGTGGAATTAAAATACAATCTAAGATAGAATGAAAGGTCCTTCTTAAGACCAAGGCTTCAGGGTTAATGTGTGGAAAGCTATTCCTTTATGCTTGATGTGGAATAGATGGAGGGAAGATAATTCTAGGACATTTTAAGGAGTTGAGACCTTGGAGCTTCAATTGAAACTCTTATTTGAGATCCCTACTTGGAAATCTTTTCTTGATTCTTTAGATCTTTTTAACTTTCGATATTAATTCTTTGGTGGGGCTCTTGTATACTCACTGTATAATATAGTGTCGAACTATTCATTTTTTTAATAAAATTTTATTACCTATCTGGGAAATAAAAATGACTTCAGGGTTAATTAGGTTTTGGAGTCACACACATGCCAAAGAGACAATATCTCCCAGCAACTAAAAAAACACCACATACAGGACGAAGAAACATCGTTTTACCCTCACCAATCATCATGCAAACAAACAAAAAATAGTAGAAAATTGAGCAATGTAAGATAGAAAGTGCGAATGTCTAACTACAAGCATTAATCATGTTCTAAAATAGATTGGATAGTTTTGTGACTTTCATAATACTGCCATCTACTGCATTCTGTATATTTCCTTCTTTTTAAGTATGATGTGCATTTTTTTTTAATAAGAAGTATGATGTGCATGTTAAACATTCCAAAGCTAAAATGGAAGTATATTATCTTTTTTAATTTGTAAGTTTACACACGCACTCAAGTGGGTTATGAACCCACAACCTTGCCCTCCACACTTTTCGTTTGAGAGTGGAGCAGATGCCATTTGTGGTAGAACTCATTGGCAGTATATGTAGCACGAGTGCATTTCCGGATTCGGGTACGGGTCCGGGACTCGGCAATTTTTGAAAAAGTAGAATGTGGGTATGGCGGGGTGCGGCGATTAAAAAATTATTAAAAATATTTTTATTTATATTTTCTATATATTTTTACAATTAAAATATTCTTAAAAAAACACATTACTATGCCTTGATTCACAAAACAAAGAAAGAAGAAGGCAAGAAACACAAAACATAACACAAAATGATTGTAGTTTAAATCAGTTAGTACGTTGGATTGGGACGAAAGCCAAAGAATTGGGGGTTGAAATATATCCTGGCTTTGCTGCTAGTGAGGTACTCTTGTTTTTGCTCTCTTGTTACCAATCAACATACTAGTGGACAGTTTTTTAAATACAAGCTATGGAATTGGTCAGATCTTATATGATGCAAAGGACACAGTTAATGGCATTGCAACTAGTGATATGGGAGTTGCCAAAGATGGTTCAAAGAAGGAAATTTTCCAGCGTGGTGTCGAATTGAAAGATATCTCTCTCTCTCTCTCTCTCTCTCTCTCTCTCTCTCTCTCTCTCTCTCTCTCTCTCTCTCACACACACACACACATACATTCACACATTATATAAAATCTCTGAGGTGGGAAATTTGTCCCCCAAAGCCGATTTCGGCTGTTCAGCTTGATTCAAGGCCGATTTCGGCTGTTTCGGTCCGTTTCGGCCGATACGATCCGATTCGGTTGATACGTCCCGATTCTGGCCGAATCAACCCGATTCTGGCCGAATCAACCCGATTCGGCACGAATCAAAGCCGAGTTGGCGCATATCAAGCCGAGTCGGCACGAATCCAAAAAAAAAAAACTCAAATGTGGCACCAATGCGCGGGCAGCGACGTCACCCGCTGCACCCCGCGTTGGACGCGAGTTCGGCGGGCATTTTGCCGCGTCAGTGCATCATAGGTGTATTATCTATTGGGTATGCACTAAATTTTTTTTTTTTTTGATAAAAAAAGCTTAGTTATTAAAAGGAATTTTCAAAGTAACAATGGACTGCTTATATGATAATGGAGGCATCCCAAAAGCTGCAAAAGTGAATCATACACTACACTGGTCCATTAGAAGTGCAGCATAAATGGATGCTAATCAGCCTCGCTTTCTATAGAAAGTATTTCAGTACTTGACAGAGGACACTTACACCTCATACTAAAAAGTCCTTACAATGTCAAAACCGGCCTTCATTTACCCAAAAATAATAATTTATAAAAGGAAAGTACTTTAGCAGTTGAGGTAGAATCAATATGGAAACAAAAAAAACTCCCCGATCCTCAATAAGTTCAATTCCTAACTCCACAATTTTAACAATTTATCCCCAGTCAAAAAAAAAAAAAAAACAATTTATCCAATTTATGTTGTAGCTACTGTCAATTTGTACTCTCTGTTACTCTGTATAACCTCTTACACATAAGTATTACTAAATTTTTCATCAAAGGTCCTAGGAGAGCATCATAATCAGTTTCAAGTAACTGAATACTGCTAACTACTAAAATTCCCTCGGGGCAGACAATGATTCTCTTCTTACAAAACACCGAGAGAAATACAAAAACAACCAAAACAAAAAAATTCAAACCCAAGTGACCAAATCGAATTCTAAAACTTTTCACACCACGTGATCACCAAAAATACTCTCAAAACCCATATAGAAATTGAAACAAAAAATTCAATCTTTACACGCATGCGAACCCAAAACAGAAACAAACCCATAAATTTCCAAGTTGAAAAAAGTGAGAGAAGGTAAAGAAGAGACCTGGAAGACAGGAGGGGACAAGTGCTCCAGGCAAATAGAGCAATCGAGGACATCGGGATCAGTGAGAGTCACGGAAATGGAACCGTCACCCACATGAATAACGTGGCTATCATTACCAATGGTAGATCTGGGTCCCACAGTGACATCAGAACCTTGGTTTCCTTGTTGTGCTTCTTCTTCTTCATCTTCTTCTACTTCTTCGATTTCTTCTTCTTCAGTGTCGTCTTCTTCATCGTCATAAGAGGCTTCTTCTTCTTCTTCTCTTTCATCTTCTTCATCTTCTTCTTCGTAACTTTCATCGTCTCCTTCTTCTTGTTCTTGTTGTTGTAGGCGTTGTGGGTCATTTTGGTCCAGAAAGTTGGTTTGGACAGAGATCCTGAGTCGTTTTGGCCTGGGACTACTGCTGGGGCCTTCCCCATCTTCTTCTCCACCCACCGAGAACTTCGCCATCGCTCTCTCTCTCTCTCAGGTCATGGCTTGTATTTTACCCTAAAATAAGGAAATGTTTTACGAATATCACCCTTGTACAGTCACACAGTTCTTTAAAATGAAACTGTAGGACTATTTCTTTTTCATGGTTACATTTTTTTTAATCCAATTTCATCTTTATTTATTTTACAATATGATTTATAATTGTGTAAAAAAAAATGCATATATTCTTTACTGAGATTAAAAAAAAGAAAAAAAAAGAAAGA
This sequence comes from Lithocarpus polystachyus, assembly GCA_033629205.1. NCBI lineage: Eukaryota > Viridiplantae > Streptophyta > Magnoliopsida > Fagales > Fagaceae > Lithocarpus > Lithocarpus polystachyus. The sequence continues at coordinate 53,716,923 of CM066163.1, forward strand.
GAGTATATATCATATTACAAATAATGTCATTATTATTTGGCTAGCTTTTGAACTTATCACAAGATTTTATTAATTGAGTTCATGGTAATGGAATATATATATATATATATATATATATATACAATTTAAAACTTATAACATGTGATTCATGATAACTCATTTTTACAATCAAACCAAGATATCATTTCCTCAACAAACAAACTTAAAAATAAATAAAATCAAGATACTAATATTTTTATAGTTATGGTAATTTTTTTTTTTTTTTTTTTTTTGAGAAAGAATACTATGATATTATTTAGAAGAGATAGCCAAATCAGCCAAAATTACAACTGAAAGTTGTAGAGGAGCATCCTCCATCCACACCAAAAACTTGCTAACATATCTAACATGTTTAGCAATGTTATGGACTGCACAAATACCCTATCTCCTAATATGACAAAACTCAACAGCAGTGAAATTACTAGCCAGGAGCTTCGCCTCATCTATTAGATTTCCAAAAGTGGCAGGAGAAGCATTAGCACACTTCAAAGCTTCAATTGTAATCTTCAAATCTCCCTCTAGGATAATAGAAGTAAGGCTAACACCTGCAGAATTATCATCCTTGAACACGGCACTGTCGAAGTTCACCTTGAAAGTAGATCCTACTTAGGGGGGAGGGGGGAGGGGGGAGGGGGGGGGGGGGGGGGAACACGAGTAGTTAAGTCTGGAGGTTTTAGGGGAACTGCACGAACATAGACAGCTTGGGCAGTTCGAACATGTGGGATTACTTGATGAATCAAAAAAGTTTTGGAACCGGTCTTGTAAGGTTGAATTTATTCAATCATTTTGTTGGCTTTATTCCGTGCCAATTTGCTTGTAATTCAGTATTTAGAAAACCCTGTATTTAGGTGGGAATCATGTAAGGGTAGTATATGAGAAAGTGTGAAGAAAAACTCAAGAGTGTGCACTCAAGTAAGGCCTCGCGACTAGATCTCGTTACTAGCTCGCAACTGGCAAGTCGCCAAAAGAGGCACATGTGTGAAGCATGTAGAGGAGCTGAAGAGTCACGCTAGCTGCAGCACTACAAGACAAAACTTCCAGTCTGGCCAGACAATTAGCTCATGACTCAGACTCGCGACTCAGTCAAATCGCGAGGTCAAGTCACCAGACCACTCTATTTAGGAAAAACTGACCTTTCACATTCCAAACACATACCAGTATAAATACACCTTATACCCACATATTGTAGAGAGTTTCCAGAGAAAATTTTGAGAGGAAAACCCTAGAAAAAAACAAGATTGACTCATCCACGATCTTCATCCTTTGATTCTCCAAATTCCTCTACTCTTACCCTCTCTATTGTTACATCCTTGAGAGGTACAGTTAGCCAGATCCTTTTCTCACCATACCCAAATCTGTGAGAATGTTATTTGGTGCTTGGGAAGTAGTTAGGAAGAGACCAATTGATATTGGTTGATGCTATGGGTTATAGCGAAATCCAGTAAGCTAAAAAAAAACAAAAGTTCAATGTAATCTCATTGGAGCAAGAAGCTTGGAGGGCTTAGGTACACTGGGTAGATTAGGTTTGGAGGGTCCTCTACTGTTCATGTATCCAAACTTCATTCTCTAGTGAATTATTGACCACTTGGAAGGCGGCGGAGAGGTTTTACGCCGAGGACTTCAGTTTCCTCTTCGATAACACATCACTGTGTTGTCTTTGTGTTTGCATCTCTCTTCCCTTAATCTTTACCGTTTAATTTCTGTTGTAGTTGTGATTTTATTTGATTTAGATTGTTCTATCAATTCTGTTTTAGCTTATTTTCATATTCCATATATACATTGTTTAATAATAAGTTTAAATTGGTAATTTATAATTTGGGGGTCTAAACATTCAAGGTGTTTTACGTACTATTTGAACATCCACTTGGTATTAGAGCGGGTACATTTGTTGTGGTTTAAATACATAAGTGTGATCCTTGACCCCTTGTATTTATTGCCATGGATAGTGCTTTGTATGTTTCTATGCATGTTTTGGATGTTGATGAATGTAACATGTCACGTGTTTGTGAAAATGCCTCGATGAGTGATAATCTTCATGATTGTGATGCTATTTTACATGAATCTTTGGGTGTTGTTGATATTCTTCACAATAAACTCTTGAAGAAAAATGCTAAGAAGTTTCAAAAAAATTTGAGTAAGTTAATTTGTGAAAAGGATGATTTGATTGCTAAACTCAATGAATCCAACAAATTGGTTGAGAAATATAAGAATCTTGCTGAAAATTCTTTTGAAAAGCTGAAAGAGTTTGAATGTTTGAATATGGACTTGGATGCTAAACTTGTTTTGTCTAACAAACTTATTGATGAGCTAAAATGTGAAAATGAATCTTTTAAGATGCATGCCAAGTGTTTGATTGCTGAACTTACTGTTAAAAAGGATAAAAATATTTGTTGCAATCATGTTGTGATACCCAATTTCATGCCTATTGTGTGTTCTACCACAGAGGACAAATCGGTGTACATTCCTTCACACAAAAAAAAAATCAAAAGGTGGAGAGAAAGACTCTTAAACCAAAGCCTCCGTTTTGGTCTCAATCTAAGGTTTTGAATGGATCTAAATTTGTTCCAACTTGCCACCATTGTGATGTGATAGGTCACATAAGACCTCAATGTTTAAAGTTAAAGAGAGAACAAAACCATGTTACTAGATCCCTTTTCAAAAAGCCTAGTGGACCTAAATACATTGTTTGTCACCATTGTGGTGTTTTTGGTCATCTAAGACCTCAGTACACTAAGTTTCACACTTTTAAAAGAATCAAAAGAAAAGATAAACTTGAGCTTCTTGGAAGTTGTGCTAAAAAAGGTAAATCGAATTTAAGTGAAAATAGCATGTTGTTAAAGAAAGTGTTTAATGCTCTTAACTCCTTGCCTATATGCATCTCCGGTTCTCATTCTTCCAACCATTGTCTCACTTCTCATGAGACACTCATTCCAAACAGTCATTTCGTTTGGATGAGTAAGGTTCCTATGGCTGAGCTTTTACTCTTTTGGTCCTTTGTCTAATTCTTTCGATCTTTGTAGGACTCTTTATGCATTGAATGTCATATCTTCATGCATGTTGTGCATCTTGCATTTATTCATATGCATTATTTTTGTTTTGATCTTACTTTTATATTTTAGTTTTGTGTGAGTAAAAATCCAAAACCACATAAAAAGTGAAAAATTCAAAAAGTTTGATCGTAGATGTTTGAGCACATATCTCATGTGAGTTTTTCCTTGTACCTTCGTACAAATGGCTTTATGTATTTACGAGCTTAGCTTGTTCTTTATGCACTCATATCTTTACGGGAAAAATCTTGACATTTATGTGTGATTGTTGTAAATCGATCTTCAAGCTTGTCATGAATGATAAGTCAATAATTATGTTGGTTTTGATACATGCGTGGACTTGTGCATATATCTCTTCCCACTCATCTTTTTGCTTAAAGAGCTCAACCATTGTAAATCTCGAAAAGAGATAATGAGTTGTAAAAGTCGTCGCACATACTAGTATTCGACTAGGAAAAAGGGAAAGCGACTTGTAATGAAAATGTATGATGCCTAGAAGCCAAAGACTTGTTCATCAAATTGAAATATAAAAAATTTTAGGCATCAATCTCAAAAAGAGATGTGAAGATAAAAAATGATCAAATGTTATGAATTATAAAGAAGTCAAATGAAAAGCTTCAAAGATATGTAATCATTTTCTTGTGAGAGGTTATATATGTTCATTTCTATTATTGAGATAGAACACTTGACTTAGTGCTAGTTATGTATGACTTGATTGAATTGATCACTGAAACTTCAGTCTAGACTAAGGACTATTCCACATTTGATTCACACACACAACACACATGCCAATGTTCAATGAATGCCTTATTCATTTATTCGATTGTAATTGTTTAAATGTGATATGTGTGTGCTCAACTATATATGGATCAAACTAAAATGATTTTTGATCATTTTATATGTATTTGGAAGTGATTTTTATCACTCTTTGTGTTCATGTTTAGTGCTTACTTTGTTTTTCATTGTTTAAACATGTTTTGTGTTGAAAAACAGGTATCGGATTTTTTCACGACTCATTCGCGAGTCGCAAAATTGAAAAAATGTATTTTTCTCGCATTTTTTGGTACTCAAGCAGAGAGGTTCGCGACTCACTCGCAAGTGAGCACTCAAGTCATGAAAAAGACTTAGAAAATTTCATGAAAATTATTTTCGCGACTCATCTCACGACTCGCCTAGTCGCGAAACGCCCAGAAATAGCTTTTTAAAGTGTTTTTCGTGGGAAACATGTTTTAAACTGAAGGAAAATAACATGTTTGTATCGCATACAAAACATATGCAGCGGAAAAATTAACGAATCTACTTCATTCGCAATAGATAACATGTGTAATGTAAATTTCAGAATATAAAAACAAGAGAGTGTACCTTGGTATGGTAAATTTCAAAACAAATATTAGAAGTACTCGGAAAAACTTTTAATCTTCATTCCAATTCCACTTGATGTCCAAGATGTGTGGTCTCTCAATCAGTTCTATGTGTTTGTTCTAGAGAGAATATGAATGAGTCTCTCTATTACATATGTGAACATACAAACCATTTCATTCTAATATAAAATTCTGTATGCTTCTTTCTACATAACTGATTATCTAATTGGGTTAGCCTTTTGAGCCTTCCCAATTGGGCTTTAGTATGTGGCTTGAAGTAGGACCAAAAGGGAACAAATAAGACACTAGCTCCAATGGGTCTTGGGCTTTTCTATCAACTCTTGACAAGTCCAAAGTTACTATTAATTATATTTAATACAACTATATAAATATAATTGCATTCTAGGCCTTATTAATAAATTATATCCCAAAACTTTATTATACATGCAACTGTTGGGTAATTATCATGTTTGCATCCAATACAAAAAATACGCAGCGGAAAATAAACGGATCTACTTCATTCGCAATCGATAACATGCACTATGTAAGTTTCAGAATATAAGAGCAAGAGAGTGTACCTTGATGCGATGAACTTCAAAACCGAATGAAGACGTACTCGGGAATACTTTCAATCTTCACTCCAATTCTACTCGATGCCCAAGATGTGTGGTCTCTCAATCAGTTCTATGTATCTAGAGAGAAAATGAAAGAGTATCTCTCTTCCTTATTTCATTTATTATTATTCTTATCAAACATACAAACCATTTTATTCCATATAAAATTCTGTATGTTTCTCTCCACATAACTGATTATCTAATTAGGCTAGCCTTTTGGGCCTACCCAATTGGGCTTTAGTGTGTGGCTTGGAGTGGGACCAAAAGGGAACAAATAAGACACTAGCTCCAATGGGCCTTGGGCTTTTCTGTCAACTCTTGACAAGTCCAAAGTTACCGTTAATTATATTTAATACCACTATATAAATATAATTGCACTCTAGGCCTCATTAATAAATTATATCCCAAGACTTTATTATACATGTAACCCCTTCATAAAATATTCGTAGTAACACAAAGTCATAAATATAGACTGCCACTTTGTGAATTACTACATCTTAATCCTTGAGTACCCGGTTTAATCCTTTTGAGTTATTCACCTATATTTATGAAATCCAATTTCATAAATATATACTTTAGTCTTACTAAAGTGGTTAGGCCTAACTCTCTGAATAACTGTACCCATTAAACTTATCTCAAGGGAATATTTTATATCTCCGTTAAGAGACTATGAATTCCATCTTGAGAATATATGTTCCATCAACACTAAATGTGGCTGCTCAACATACTGAGGTTTTGACCGTTACTTTAGATCTCACTCCTGATATATTAAAGCAACCTACATTTCATGATCAGGTCCATTATTCTCTCAGGATTAAGAGTTTATGTGAATACAAGTCGTGAGATTTATTATTCAATTGACAGTCGTTAAGAGAATAATAAATCTCACAGCGGTCCTGTTCAATATGTCTTAACTCTTAAAACATATCAACATATTAACTAGAAGTCACCACTTCCATGATCAAGACAAATCATCGTAGTTAATATGTTATAGTCTTCGCAGATGAAATGCCCAATTTCATCACCGACTACGAACCAAAATTCTGAGTTTACAAAGAACTTGTGATCTATATCTTCTGTGACTAAATCACATAAATCACATACTATGCATCTCATGGACTATTTGATAATGTCCGAATATTCATGTTACCATTATTTTAGATAAGAATAAAACAACTTTATTAAACATAATATTAATTCATACATCATTTCTCAAATAATGTCATACATAATATTATACATAGCATCATACAATAGGATTTAAGGGCACATATCCTAACAATCTCCCACTTGCCCTAAAGACTATTGTGCACTAATCTAACTCCCATTCCCTCCAAATGTGACTCGAAGGTCCTTTGAGGCAAGGCTTTGGTAAAGGGATCCGCTAGATTATTTACACTTTCAATCTTTGCCACCACCACATCTCCACGAGCAACAATGTCTCGAATGATGTGGTACTTTCTCTCAATGTGCTTTCCTTTCTTGTGATTCCTTGGATCTTTAGATTGTGCAACCGCTCCACTATTGTCACAAAACAATGTGATAGGAACTTGCTCCATTCTCACTACACCAAGATCATAAAGGAATTTCTTGAGCCAAACAGCTTCCTTTGCTGCCTCACAAGCAGCAACATATTCAGCTTCCATGGTGGAGTCCGCAATACAAGATTGCTTAACACTCCTCCAACTTATGGCTCCACCTCCCAAGGTGAATACACATCCTGACGTGGACTTTCTGAAATCTAGATCTGATTGAAAGTCTGAATCTGTATAGCCAATGGGAATCAAATCCTCACAACGGTAAATAAGCATATAATCTCTCGTTCTCTGTAGATATTTAAGAATATGCTTTACAGCTTGCCAATGTTGTGGTCCTGGATTTGATTGATATCGGCTGACCATGCCAACTGAAAAACAGATATCCGGTCTAGTACAAAGCATGGCATACATGAGACTTCCTACCGCAGAGGCATAAAGAACTTGTCTCATCATATCTACTTCCTCTTGAGTCTTAGGCCTTTGGTCATCAGACAGAGGAACTCCATGTTTGAAAGGAAGTAATCCTTTCTTGGAGTTTGGCATGCTAAACCGTTCTAGAACCTTATCTATATATCCAGCTTGTGATAAGCCTAACATCTTATTCTTACGATCTCGCCAAAGCTTGATCCCTAGAATAAAGTTAGCCTCACCTAAGTCCTTCATATCAAATTGGCTTGACAACCAAACCTTTACTGATGACATGACCCCTACATCGTTTCCAATGAGTAGAATATCATCAACATAAAGCACTAGGAACATTACTACTTGTCTTGATGTCTTTTGTACACACATGGTTCATCAAGATTTTGTTCAAAACCAAATGATTTGATTGCTTGATCAAATCTGATGTTCCATGACCTAGATGCTTGCTTAAGCCCATAAATAGACCTATTCAACTTGCATACCATATGCTCTTGGTTCTTTGCTATGAAACCTTCTGGTTGCTTCATATAGATTTCCTCTTCAAGATTGCCATTAAGAAATGCAGTCTTGACATCCATTTGCCAAATCTCATAATCATAATGAGCAGCAATGGATAAGAGAATTCTGATAGATTTAAGCATTGCTACTGGTGAAAAGGTTTCCTCATAATCAATACCTTCTTTTTGAGTATACCCTTTTGCCACTAGCCTTACTTTAAAGGTTTCAACCTTTCCATCTATCCCTCTCTTTCTCTTGTAAACCCATTTGCAACCAACAGGTTTAATGCCGTTAGGCGCCTTTACAAGATCCCAAACTTGATTGGAATACATGGAATCTAATTCTGATTTCATAGCTTGGATCCAATGATGTGCATCTATATCATTCATTGCTTCTTCATAAGTGTAAGGATCAGTTTCGGCCTCCTCTGAGATAGCCTCATAAGTCTCTCCAAGACCTATGAATCTTATAGGTGGCCTAACATTCCTCCCACTACGACGAGGCAATTGTGTACTAGACATCTCATGAGTAGTATCTTGTGGTGTATCCAATACAGCCACATCATCTCTAGTTTCAACCATTGGTTGTTCAATTACAGGTTCATTCATTTCAGCCAAGACAACTCTACTTCTAGGGTTAAAACTATTCACATAATCATCTTCCAAAAATTTGGCATGAGTGCTAACAAACACTTTGTTATCCTTATGATTATAGAATAAATAACCCTTGGTTTCCTTTGAATACCCTAAAAACATGCATACTTCCGTTTTAGCTTCCAACTTATCAGACTTCCCTTTCAACACATGTGCTGGACATCCCCAAATGTGGAGATATTTCATACTAGGCTTGCGCCCACTCCACAATTCCATAGGTGTGTTGGGAACAGATTTTGATGGAACTAAATTCAAAATATGCATTGCAGTTTTTAGTGCATATCCCCAAAAAGAAACTGGTAAAGTTGAGTAACTCATCATGGACCTAACCATTTCTAAAAGAGTCCTATTTCTTCTTTCTGCTACACCATTTTGTTGGGGAGTTCCAGGTGCAGTCAATTGGGATACAATCCCATTTTGAGTTAAGTAATCCTTGAAATCCCCAAGAAGGTATTCGCCACCACGATCAGATCGAATGGCCTTTATGTGTCTACCCAATTGATTCTCAACTTCAACCCTAAACTCTTTGAATCTTTCAAAAGCTTCGGACTTTCGTCTCATTAGGTACACATAACCAAATCTAGAGTAATCATCGGTGAAAGTGATGAAATACTCATAACTTCCTTTTGCTTGGGTTGACATAGGACCACAAACATCCGTATGAACTAATTCTAGCAACTCTTGGGCTCTTCTACCTTTTGCATTAAAAGGTCGTTTTGTCATTTTGCCTTCCAAACAAGATTCACAAACTGGAAATTCATCAAAGTCCAATGGCTCTAAGAGACCATCTTTGACCAGTCTTTGAATTCTGTTTGGATTAATATGACCCAAACGCAAGTGCCAAAAATATGCATCATTAGTAGAAGGAAACTTTCTCTTTAATGATTTTACATGAGAGTTATTATCTAATTCAGAATTATATAATTCATGCTTATCAGGAGTTAAAATATAAAGACCATCCACAATATTGCCAGAACAGATAAATGTTTTATCCTTCTTTATTACAACATTGTCTTTAAGGATAACACAATATCCACTTTTACCTAAATAAGTTGCAGAAATTAAATTCCTACGAACATTAGGTACATACAGACAGTCTTGCAATATTAAAACTCTTGTTTCAAAGCATAAATTAAACACTCCAATAGCTACAACTGGAATCCTACTCCCATCAGCCAAGGTCAGAAACAACTCTCCTTCTTTAAGTCTTTTGGTCTCCTGGAACCCCTGCAAAGAATTGCAGATATGATTAGTACAACCTGAATCCACACACCAGGAATCCGTGGGATTCTGTACCAAACATATTTCAAGGAGAAATGAGCTATTCATACCCTTATTAACGGCAGCCTTGAACTTTGGACAATTCCTCTTCCAATGTCCTTTTTCACCACAATGGAAACATTTTCCTTTCAGCTTCTTTCCTTTGTCGGCAACCCCTAAGACAATTTGTTTACCCTCCTGTTTAGTGAAGTCCTTCTTCTTCTTCTTCTTACCCTTGCCTTTCGACTTAGGTTGAGAAGTAGAAGCTTCACCCACATTGGCTTCAACTTTAGAAGTACCAAGGATGCCTTCCGCCGCTACCAACTCATTTATTAATTCAGACAAAGAATAAATCTTTTTGTTCATGTTGTAATTAAGTCTGAATTCCTTGAATGATTCCGGTAGTGACTGGAGTATCATATCCACTTGGGATTCTCCATCAATGTCGGCACCCAAAACTTCTAAAGTATTCAGATTAGAGATCATTGTAAGACAATGTTCTCTCACTGAACTATCTTCAGCCATCTTGGTATTATAAATTTGCCTCATGGTTTCTTGCCTTGCAGACCGGCCTTGCTCACCAAACATCTCCTTCAGACTTAGCATAATGTCCAAAGCAAGTTCTACATCCTGCATTTGATGCTGTAGAACGTTTGAGATAGACACTAGGATGTAGCACTTGGCCATTTCATTAGATTTCTGCCAACGATCATATCGTTGTTTTTCCTCAGGAGGAGCATCTAATGAAGGAAAGCTAGGACATGGTTGAATAAGCACATATTTGTGCTTTTCAGCTGTAAGAACTATGTCCAAGTTTCTTTTCTAGTCAACATAATTGGTTCCAATCAGTTTGTTTTGATTAAGAATGCTAACAAGTGGGCTAAATGATGCCATGTTCAAATCTGAAATAATAAACATGAATATAATAAGTAAACTGGACATTATCAATTTAGCATATAAGTATATAATATGGAACCTTAATAAAACCATAAAATAATATATGCAACGACAACCCAATCCATGTCTATAATTCCTTGGTAGCAAGTTTATTATAAACACATCAATCAGTTGAGAACTATTCTCATTATTAGTGCTATCATGATAACTCTTATCAAACACTAATAATATGCTGTATTATCTTTAGCCTCTAAGTAATAATGACATAGCTCCTTTGGGAGGTTAACATTAAACTTAGTCTAGTGTATACCATTATCTAGAATCATGTGTAGCCACATTTCATCTTCCTTTATGGTGTTTAAACTTGTAGTACCATAGAACAAAACATCCTTCTTTGGGATCGCGAGGCATATACGCCAAGACGAGGTGCTTGTCTACACTACTTTAAACAGGTAAGTTCAATCTTGTAGTACTATGAAGTAAACACCCTCCTTTGGGATCGCGAGGCATATACGCCAAGACGAGGTGCTTAGCCCACACTACTATGAACCGATAATAGAGGCCGTGAGATCCAACCCTTGAATCTCTCTCGCACTAGATGTTTTAAATTAAAAGTTTTTATCTTTTAAACATGCATAAACTAATTATACACAACTTTGCACTTTTTCTTACGAAAAAGGCGTAAGAAAAAATAGCAAAAACACAAAATTTAAGTTTGAAAACACTTAGAAAATTTTCAGATTTTCTTTCTTTCGATCGATCGAATGTGCCCCTCGATTGATCGAAAAAATCAAACAATTCGAACTAAACCTTCTGTCTGATTCGATTGATACTCGATCGCCTCTCGATCGATCGAAAATAAAATTCGATCGATCGACTAGCAATCGAATATTAATCAATTCAAAAGGATGAGTCTCTGTTTCACTCGATCGATCGAAAGTAAATTTCGATCGATCGAAACTCGTGAAACTCGAATTTCCAGAAATTCTTCTAAGGCAGGTTTCAACCGTTTTGCATGAACAAACAACCATCATACGAAAATGATAGACAGAATATGATATCAAAACTAAAATCTATTGATGCTATAGCCCTAAAGATCAATTTAACATTCTTAAATTCATATTTAAACAACATCATAACATCAATATTAGTTTTTATCAAATCATAGTTTCAAGAACCATGCAGAAAATTAAATGTATAATCCTCTATCAACTTGAAACTAATAATCTCTAGATTCCAAAACGTACAAAACATGTTATACAGATTCGAAATGAAGACCGCTCTGATACCAATGTTGGGTAATTATCATGTTTGCATCTAATACAAAACATACGCAGCGGAAAATAAACGGATCTACTTCATTCGCAATCGATAACATGCACTATGTAAGTTTCAGAATATAAGAGCAAGAGAGTGTACCTTGATGCGATGAACTTCAAAACTGAATGAAGACGTACTCGGGAATACTTTCAATCTTCACTCCAATTCCACTCGATGCCCAAGATGTGTGGTCTCTCAATCAGTTCTATGTATCTAGAGAGAAAATGAAAGAGTATCTCTCTTCCTTATTTCATTTATTATTATTCTTATTAAACATACAAACCATTTTATTCCATATAAAATTCTGTATGTTTCTCTCCACATAACTGATTATCTAATTAGGCTAGCCTTTTGGGCCTACCCAATTGGGCTTTAGTGTGTGGCTTGGAGTGGGACCAAAAGGGAACAAATAAGACACTAGCTCCAATGGGCCTTGGGCTTTTCTGTCAACTCTTGACAAGTCCAAAGTTACCATTAATTATATTTAATACCACTATATAAATATAATTGCACTCTAGGCCTCATTAATAAATTATATCCCAAAACTTTATTATACATGTAACCCCTTCATAAAATATTCGTAGTAACACAAAGTCATAAATATAGACTGCCACTTTGTGAATTACTACATCTTAATCCTTGAGTACCCGGTTTAATCCTTTTGAGTTATTCACCATATATTTATGAAATCCAATTTCATAAATATATACTTTAGTCTTACTAAAGTGGTTAGGCCTAACTCTCTGAATAACTGTACCCATTAAACTTATCTCAAGGGAATATTTTATATCTCCGTTAAGAGACTATGAATTCCATCTTGAGAATATATGTTCCATCAACACTAAATGTGGCTGCCCAACATACTGAGGTTTTGACCGTTACTTTAGATCTCACTCCTGATATATCAAAGCAACCTACATTTCATGATCAGGTCCATTATTCTCTCAGGATTAAGAGTTCATGTGAATACAAGTCGTGTGATTTATTATTCAATTGACAGTCGTTAAGAGAATAATAAATCTCACAGCGGTCCTGTTCAATATGTCTTAACTCTTAAAACATATCAACATATTAACTAGAAGTCACCACTTCCATGATCAAGACAAATCATCGTAGTTAATATGTTATAGTCTTCGCAGATAAAATGCCCAATTTCATCACCGACTACGAACCAAAATTCTGAGTTTACAAAGAACTTGTGATCTATATCTTCTGTGACTAAATCACATAAATCACATACTATGCATCTCATGGACTATTTGATAATGTCCGAATATTCATATTACCATTATTTTAGATAAGAATAAAACAACTTTATTAAACATAATATTAAGTCATACATCATTTCTCAAATAATGTCATACATTATTAATATTATACATAGCATCATACAATAGGATTTAAGGGCACATATCCTAACAGCAACCCCTTCATAAAATATTCGTAGTAATACAAAGTCATGAAAATAGACTGCCACTTTGTAAATTACTACATCTTAATCCTTGAGTATCCGGTTTAATCATTTTAAATTATTCATCATATATTTATGAAATCTAATTTCATAAATATATACTTTAGTCTTACTAAAGTGGTTAGGTCTAACTCTATGAATAACAGAATCCATTAAACTTATCTCAAGGGAATATTTTATATCTCTGTTAAGAGACTATGAATTCCATCTTGAAAATATATGTTCCATCAACACTAAATGTGGCTGCCCAACATACTGAGGTTTTGACCGTTACTTTAGATCTCACTCCTGATATATCAAAGCAACCTATATTTCATGATCAGGTCCATTATTCTCTCAGGATTAAGAATTCATGTAAATAGAAGTCGCGAAATTTATTATTCATTTAACAGTCGTTAGGAGAATAATAAATCTCACAGCGGTCTAGTTCAATATGTTTTAACTCTTAAAATATATCAACATATCAACTAGAAGTCATCACTTCCATGATCAAGAAAAATCATCTTAATTAATATGTTATAGTCTTCGCAGATGAAATGCCTAAATTCATCACCGACTACGAACCAAAATTCTGAGTTTACAAAGAACTTGTGATTTATATCTTCTGTGACTAAATCATATAAATCACATACTATGCATCTCATGGACTATATAATAATGTTTGAATATTCATGTTACCATCATTTTAGATAAGAATAAAGCAACTTTATTAATCACAATATTAAGTCATACATCATTTCTCACATAATGTCAAACATAATATCATATATAGTATCATATAATAGGATTTAAAGGCACTTATCCCAACAATCTCCCATTTGCCCTAAAGACTATTATGCACTAATCTAACTCTCATTCCCTCCAAATGTGACTCGAAGGTCCTTTGAGGCAAGACTTTGGTAAAAGAATCTGCTAGATTATTTACACTTTCAATCTTTGCTACCACCACATCTCCACGAGCAACAATGTCTAGAATGATGTGGTACTTTCTCTCAATGTGCTTTCCTTTCTTGTGATTCCTTGGATCTTTGGATTGTGCAACCGCTCCATTATTGTCACAAAACAATGTGATAGGAACTTGCTCCATTCTCACTACACTAAGATCAGAAAGGAATTTCTTGAGCCACACAGCTTCTTTTATTGCTTCACAGGTAGCAACATATTCTGCTTCTATGGTGGAGTCTACAATACAAGATTGCTTAACACTCCTTCAACTTATGGCTCTACCTCCCAAGGTGAATACACATCCTGACGTGGATTTTCTGAAATCTAAATCTGATTGAAAGTCTGAATCTGTATAGCCAATGAGAATCAAATCCTCACAACGGTAAATAAGCATATAATTTCTCGTTCTCCGTAGATACTTGAGAATATGTGTTACAGCTTGCCAATGTTATGGTCTTGGATTTGATTGATACCGGCTGACCATGCCAACTGAATAATAGATATCTGGTCTAATATAAAGCATGGCATACATGAGACTTCCTACTGTAGAAGCATAAGGAACTTGTCTCATCATATTTTCTTCCTCTTGAGTCTTAAGCCTTTGGTCATCAGATAGAAAACTCCATGTCTGAAAGGAAGTAATCATTTCTTGGAGTTTTGCATGCTAAACTGTTCTAAAACCTTATCTATACATCCAGCTTGCAATAAGCCTAACATCTTATTCTTGTGATCTCGCCAAAGCTTAATCCCTAGAATAAAGTTTGCCTCACCCAAGTCCTTCATATCAAATTGGCTTGACAACCAAACCTTAACTGATAACATTACACCTACATCATTTCAAATAAGTAGAATATCATCAACATAAAACACTAGGAACATTATTACTTTGTCTTGATGTCTTTTGTACACACGTGGTTCATCAAGATTTTGTTTAAAACCAAATGATTTGATTGCTTGATCAAATCTGATGTTCCATGACTTAGATGTTTGCTTAAGTCCATAAATGGACCTATTCAACTTGCATACCATATGCTCTTGGTTCTTTGCTATGAAACCTTCTGGTTGCTTCATATAGATTTTCTCTTCAAGATTGCCATTAAGAAATGCAATCTTGACATCCATTTGCCAAATCTTGTAATCATAATGAGCAGCAATGGATAAGAGAATTCTGATAGATTTAAGCATTGCTACTGGTGAAAAGGTTTCTTCATAATTAATACCTTCTTTTTGAGTGTACCCTTTCGCCACTAGCCTTACTTTAAAGGTTTCAACATTTCCATCTATTCTTCTCTTCTTCTTGTAAACCCATTTGCAACCAACATGTTTAATGCCGTTAGGCGCCTTTACAAGATCCCAAACTTGATTGGAATACATGAAATCTAATTCAGATTTCATAGCTTGGACCCAATGATGTGCATCTATATCATTCATTGCTTCTTCATAAGTGTAAGGATCAGTTTCGGCTTCCTCTGAGATAGCTTCATAAGTCTCTCCAAGACTTATGAATCTTATAAGTGGCCTAACATTCTTCTCACTACGACGAGGCATCTATGTACTAGACATCTCATGGGTAGTATCTTGTGGTGTATCCAATACAACCACATCATCCCTAGTTTCATCCATTGGTTGTTCAATTACATGTTCATTCATTTCAGCCAAGACAACTCTATTTCTAGGAATAAAATTATTCATATAGTCATTTTCCAAGAATTTAGCATTTGTACTAGCAAAACCTTTGTTATCTTTACGATTATAGAATAAATAACCCTTAGTTTCTTTTGGATAACCCACAAGCAAACACACTTCTGATTTTGGTTTCAACTTATCAGGCTTCCCTTTTAACACATGTGCTGGACAACCCCAAATGTGGAGATATTTCATACTAGGCTTACGCCCACTCCATAATTCCATGGGTGTTTTGGGAACATATTTTGATAAAACTAAATTCAAAAGATGTATTGCTGTATCTAAGGCATAACCAAAAAAAAAAAAAAAAAAAGGAAAAGTTGAGTAACTCATCATGGACCTAACCATTTCTAAAAGAGTCTTATTCCTTCTTTCTGCTACACCATTTTGTTGGGGAGTTCCAGGTGCAGTCAATTGGGATACAATTCCATTTTAAGTTAAGTAATCCTTGAAAACCCCAAGAAAGTATTCGCCACCACGATCAGATCGAATGGCTTTTATGCGTTTACCTAATTGATTTTCAACTTCAGCCCTAAACTCTTTGAACTTTTCAAAGGTTTCAGACTTTTGTCTCATTAGGTACACATAACCATATCTTGAGTAATCACCGGTGAAAATGATGAAGTACTCATAACCTCCTTTTACTTGGGTTGACATAGGACCACAAACATTCGTATGAACTAATTCAAGCAACTTTTGGGCTCTTCTACCTTTTGCATTAAAAGGTCGTTTGGTTATTTTGCCTTCCAAACAAGATTTACAAACTGGAAATTCATCAAACTCCAATGGCTCTAAGAGACCATCTTTGATAAGTCTTTGAATTTTGTTTGGATTAATATGACCTAAACGCAAGTTCTAAAGATATGCATCATTAATAGAAGGAAACTTTCTCTTTAATGATTTTACATGTGAGTCATTATCTAATTCAAAATTATATAATTCATGCTTATCAGGAGTTAAAATATAAAGACCATCCACAATATTGCCAGAATAGATAAACATTTTATCCTTCTTTATTAGGTACATACAGACAGTCATCTAATATTAAAAATCTTGACTTAAAACATAAACTATAAACACCAATAGCTACAACTAGAATCATGCTCCCATTAGCCAAAGTAAGAAACAATTCCCCTTCATTAAGCCTTTTAGTCTCTTGAAACCCTTGCAAAGAATTGCAGATATGATTAGTACAACCTGAATTCACATACCGGGAATCCATGGGATTTTGGACTAAACATATTTCAAGAAGGAATGAAATTTTCATACCCTTATTAGCAGCCTTGAACTTTGAACAATTCCTCTTCCAATGTCCTTTTTCACCACAATGGAAATATTTTCCTTTCAGCTTTTTTCCTTTATCGGCAACTCCTAAGGCAATTTGTTTACCCTCTTACTTAGTGAAGTTCTTATTCTTCTTCTTCTTATCCATGTCTTTCGACTTGGGTTGAGAAGTAGAAGCTTCACCCACATTGGCTTTAACACTAAAAGTACTAAGGATGCCTTCCGTCGCTACTAATTCATTCATTAATTTAGATAAAGAATAAATCTTTTTGTTCATGTTGTAATTAAGTCTGAATTCCTTGAATGATTCCGGTAGTAATTAGAGTATCATATCTACTTGGGATTCTCCATCAATATCGACACCTAAAACCTCTAATGTATTCAGATTAGAGATCATTGTAAGACAATGCTCTCTCACTGAACTTCCTTCAGCCATTTTGGTATTATAAATTTGCCTCGTGGTTTCTTGCCTTGTAGAACTGCCTTGCTCACCAAGCATCTCCTTCAGACTTAGCATAATGTCTGAAGCTAGTTCTACATCCTGTATTTGATGCTATAGAAAATTTGAGATGGATGCTAGGATATAACACTTGGCCATTTCATTGGATTTCTGCCAACGATCATATCGCTATTTTTCCTCAAGAGGAGCATCTAATGAAGGAAAGCTAGGACATGGTTGAGTAAACACATATTTGTGCTCTTCAGTTGTGAGAACTATGTCCAAGTTTCTTTTCCAGTCAACATAATTGGATCTAGTCAGTTTGTTTTGATTAAGAATGGTAACAAGTGGGCTAAATGATGCCATGTTCAAATCTGAAAATAATAAACATGAATATAATAAGTAAACTAGACATTATCAATTTAGCATATAAGCATATATTATGGAATATTAATAAAACCATAATATAATATATGCAACGACAACTCAATCCCGTAATTAATATTCCTCAGAAGCGAGGTTATATCAATCACTATGATTAAGCGAGAATTATTCTCATTATTAATGCTATCATGGTAACTCTTACCAAACAAAAATAATTTGCCGCTTTACCTTTAGCCTTTAAGTCATAATGACATAGCTCCGAAGGGAGGTTAACATTATACTTAGTCTAGTGTATACCATTGCCTAGAATCAATGTGAGTCACCAAGTAACTCCACAGAAGCGTGGTTGTTCTCAATGTAAAAACACACTTCATCTATCATTAAGAAGTTTAACTTGTAGTGCCATGAATTAAACACCCTCCGAAGGGAGCAAGGCATATATGCTAAGGCAAGGTGCTTAATCACACTACTTTAAATCGACAATGGAGGCCATGAGATGCAACCCTTGAATCTTTCTCCCACTAGATGTTTTAAATTAAAGGTTTTTATCTTTTAAACATGCATAAACTAATTATACACAGCCTTGCACTTTATACTAAGCAAGTTAAGAAAAAAATTGAAAACAAGTTAAGAAAAAAATTGAAAACATAAAAAATCAGACAGAAACTTTCACTATTGTCATGTGACTATTTCACGAGTAAAGCTTACCCACGAAAAGTTTTTGTCTTCAAAATCATTTTTCGCGAGTAACTTCGCGGGAAGTTAATCCGCAAAATACCAGTGTTTTCAGTTTTTTCAGAACAGTTGCAAACAGTTTTCATCGATTTTTCATGAACAAACAATTACCATATGAACATGATATGCAGAATTTTATATTGAAACTGAAATCTATTGATGCTATAGCCTTAAAGATCAATTTAACATACTTAAATTCAAATTTAAATAACATCATAACATCAATATCAGCTTTTATCAAATCATAGTTTCAACAACCATGCAGAAAATTAAATGCATATAAAGTCTTCTAACATGATGAAACTATTATTTTTAATTCCAAAACTCACAAAACATGTTATACAGATCCGAAATGAAGACCGCTCTGATACCAATTGAAGGAAAATAACATGTTTGTATCGCATACAAAACATACGCAGCGGAAAAATTAATGGATCTACTTCATTCGCAATAGATAACATGTGCAATGTAAATTTCAGAATATAAGAGCAAGAGAGTGTACCTTGGTTGGTGAATTTCAAAACAAAGATTAGAAGTACTCGGGAACACTTTCAATCTTCACTCCAATTCCACTTGATGCCCAAGATGTGTAGTCTCTCAATCACTTCTATGTGTTTGTTCTAGAGAGAATATGAAGGGGTCTCTCTCTTACATATGTGAACATACAAACCATTTCATTCTAATATAAAATTTTGTATGTTTCTCTCTACATAACTGATTATCTAATTGGGCTAGCCTTTTGGGCCTTCCCAATTGGACTTTAGTGTGTGGCTTGAAGTGGGACCAAAAGGGAACAAATAAGACACTAGCTCTAATGGGCCTTGGACTTTTCTGTCAACTCTTGATAAGTCCAAAGTTATCATTAATTATATTTAATACCACTATATAAATATAATTGCACTCTATGCCTTATTAATAAATTATGTCCCAAGACTTTATTATACATGCAACCCCTTCATAAAATATTCGTAGTAATACAAAGTAATGAAAATAGACTGCCACTTTGTAAATTACTACATCTTAATCTTTGAGTACTCGGTTTAATCCTTTTAAGTTATTCATCATATATTTATGAAATTTAATTTCATAAATATATACTTTAGTCTTACTAATGTGGTTAGGCCTAACTTTCTGAACAACTGAACCCATTAAACTTATCTCAAGGGAATATTTTATATCTCTGTTAAGAGACTATGAATTCCATCTTGAAAATATATGTTTCATCAACACTAAATGTGGCTGCCTAACATACTGAGGTTTTGACCCTTACTTTAGATCTTTCTCCTGATATATCAAAGCAATCTACATTTCATGATCAGGTCCATTATTCTCTCAGGATTAAGAGTTCATGTGAATAGAAGTCGTGAGATTTATTATTCATTTGATAGCCGTTAGGAGAATAATAAATCTCACAGCGGTCCAGTTCAATATGTTTTAACTCTTAAAACATATCAACATATCAACTAGAAGTCACCACTTCCATGATCAAAATAAATCATCTTAGTTAATATGTTATAGTCTTCGCAGATGAAATGCCCAATTTCATCACCGATTACGAACTAAAATTCTGAGTTTACAAAGAACTTGTGATCTATATCTTCTGTGACTAAATCACATAAATCACATACTATGCATCTCATGGACTATATGATAATATCTGAATATTCATGTTACCATCATTTTAGATAAGAATAAAGCAACTTTATTAATCACAATATTAACTCATACATCATTTCTCACATAATGTCAAACATTATATCATACATAGTATCATACAATAGAATTTAAGGACACTTATCCCAACATAAACCTCTCCCATCCTCTCTTAAACCCCTCTTTCAATATTTTTACTTCAAAATCCAATCAATTTGAATGATTTTTCATTCCATTAACATTTTTAAGGTAATTTTAAACTATTTTCATTGTTTTGGATCTTTAGATTATGTTTTGGAGAGTTTTATGCTCTTGGTTGGGATTTTCATCATAAAGATTGGGAAAACTTATTTTTTTTGTCAAATTTATGTATGGGATTGGTTTCTTTTGATGATTTGCTTTAGATGTTGGCCCTTTATGGCAAAAAGAACATATATTAAGGGTGGATTTCATGATGTTCATGCATTGTTTCACATTATTGTTTATAGTGTGCAAGCTAGGTATTTGATAAAATGCTTTTTAGTCATTTTGTCACTTGTTTGGACTCCGATGAGTACCAAACTTTGGGGTTTCTCATGTTTCCTCATTAGGAACATGTTTGGTTCATTGGTTGTGTATTTAACACACTTTCCCCACATGTACATTTTCCATGCTTTGGTTATGCATTGCACATAGCCACCTCTTGCACACACCTTGCTACCCTTGTCATGCATTGGTCTAGACCTTGTTTCTTCATCCTAACATGTCATGTTTACCTTATGCTTTGTAGCACTTTGTATTATCTTAGGTTTGAGCTTCATTTTCTCATTCATCTTGCACCCCTCATACATCATTATCATTGTTCGCTCCTTCATCTCTTGCCCTCGTTTCTTCTTGACCCTTTGTCTATTAGTAACAAAAAGGGGGAGAGTATACTCTAGAGAGTATATCGAAGAGTATTTGTCATTTCTATATGACTCTTGTGCACATTCCTTAGGGGAGAAATTCTATTTTTCATGCACATTTGTAGGGAGAGAGATATTCCATAGGGGAGATGCATATACCAAAGGGGAGAAGACATTGTGTTAATAAGAAAAATTTGTTTTATTTGTGTTTCTTTATATTTGTTTTCTTGTTTCCTGTATGGTGCTTTGAGTTATGTTTAGTATCTATGATTTGTTGTTCTCATTGCATTGTGTTTGTATGTTGGACATGCATACTTCCTTATGCTATTGTATTGTGTTTCATTGTTTGCATGTTCGAATGATCATTTTCTTTACTATGTGATCATTGTAGTCATTTCTATATGACTGTTTTGGTGCATGATCAAGTTGCTCATATGTTTCACATCATGTTTACTTGATCACAATTTACTTGTTACATTATACTTGTCCTTTTATTACTTGCTTTACCTTAAGGGTCTAATGTGTTTTGTGCAAGTGTTTTAGGTTACAGGTATATATGTTCCAAGTTCATCACAGCTCCTATGATTCATGACAGGGGTAGTGATATGATAAGGGGAGAAAGAGAGAAAGAGAGAAAGAGCTTTATGTTTTATTAACTATGTTTTTGTTTTGCTCACAGTTCATGATTATGTTTAGCTCTATAAACTATATTCTATTTTCACCTATGCTTTGTAACTTAGTACTTTTAGTTAATGTTATGCATTTCTTTAAGTACATCACTCTTGTGCCTTTGTTGGATATTATATCCTTGATACAATTATCTTGGATTTTTGTATTGGTTGAGTGTTGAACATGCAAATGATACTTTGCATTAAGCTTATTTGCTTGCATGTCCGAATGTTCATTCTTTGTGTGAATGATCATTGTGGTCACTATTTATAGTGATTGTTCGTTTTTGGTCAAGCTATGTTTTTTTTTTTTTTTTTTCATTCCTATTTTACTTGATCGCATGGTGCTTGCTCCATATGCATTCAAGTTTTTAGCCTACAATAATTGTATTGTGTTGTTTTTTTTAGGAATTACTTGTCCGTATGGTTCAAGAGCTTCACAGATTCTAGAGTTAGGTGTGAGTGAGTTTTGTTCAACTGTTCCCAACTCACATGTTAAGTCTAGAGTTTGTTTTAAGATTTTGTCACAGAATAGCCAAAGGGGGAGATTGTAAGGTTAAATTTATTCAATCATTTTGTTGGCTTTATTCCATGCCAATTTGCTTGTAATTCAGCATTTAGAAACCCTATATTTAGGTGGGAATCTTGTAAGGGTAGTGTGTGAGAGAGTGTGAAGAAAAGCTCAAAAGTGTGCACTTAAGCAAGGCCTTGCAACTGGATCTCGCGACTGGCTCACGGCTGGCAAGTCACCAAAGGAGGCACACGTGTAAAGCACGCAGAGGAGCTGAAAAGTCACGGCAGTTGGAGCATTACAAGATAAAACTTCCAGTTTGTCCATTGCTACATCCTTGAGAGGTACAATTAGCCAGATCCTTTTCTCACCATACCCAAACCTGTGAGGAGGTTATTTGGTGCTTGGGAAGTAGTTAGGAAGGGACCAATTGATATTGGTTAATGTTATGGGTTATAGCGGAATCCGGTAAGCTAAAGAAGACAGAGGTTCAACGTAACCTCGTTGGAGCAAGAAGCTTGGAGGGCTTAGATACACTGGGTAGATAAGGCTTAGAGGGTCTTCTATTGTTCATGTATCCCAACTTCATTCTCTAGTGGATTGTTGACCGCTTGGAGGGCAGCGGAGAGGTTTTACGCTAAGGACTTCGGTTTTCTCTTCGATAACGCATCGCTGTGTTGTCTTTGTGTTTGTATCTCTCTTCCCTTAATCTTTGCCATTTAATTTCTACTGTGGTTGTGATTTTATTTGGTATAGATTGTTCTATCAATTCTGTTTTAGCTTATTTTCATATTCCGCACATATATTGTTTGATAATAAGCTTGAATTGGTAATTTGTAATTTGGAGGTCTAAACGATCAAGATGTTTTACACACTATTTGAACATTCAAGTCCATAAAGAGCTTCTCGGAACCGCACCATCCAAACTATTGTAGCAAAATATTCAAAATCCTTACCTTCCTTTATATGTATTGTACCTAATCCTTGAAGTTCTGAAAAACCATATAAGAATGAAAGCTCCAGTTAGAATCAGAATTCCATATTGGAGATAGGTGGGGATATGACCAAAGGGCATGAATGACATCTTCATTAGAGCTTTTATAGTGATTAAAAATATCTTTAGGAATAATCTTTCTTCGCTTCAGGTTGGCCTTTGACGAATGGAATTTTTTATTGCTTTTCACAGGAAATTACGAACCTTGGTTTGAACAGCTAACCCCCAAAACTTTTTCCATGGATCATTGATTTCGGGTTGGTATTCTTGGTCATCATAGCTTTGGGACTTATAGAGAAATCTGTAACCAAACTTGACAGTGTATAAGCCCGATTGACTAAAAGGCCAAAAAAGCTTATCCTTCACGGGGTTTAAACTCAAAGGAATTGATTTAATTAACTTAATATCTTTGGTGAAAATAGCCAAATACCACATTTTGTCAAAATTATTAAAAAATCTAACACTGTTTAGGAAATATATAGGGAAGTACCACTTTTTTGGTACTCGAGTTTGGTACTCAAGTTCAATGAACTCAAGTTACTAGAGATTCTGCCATCGTGGCACAGGCTGAGTTGGACTGTGGGCATTAAAAATGCCAGATGGTACTCAAGTTTTTGGGACTCGAGTACTATGTTAGTTTAGTACCCGAGCTCCCTAAACTTAAGTATGGCTGGGGTATAACAGTTGAAAGCAACCAGACTTGTACTCGAGTACTGTGTTAGCAGTACCTAAGCTCCATAAACTCAAGTATGGCTCGGGTTTACAGGCGAAAGCATCCACACTCAAACTCATGTTTATTGGACTCAAGTACTGCATTAGTAGGACTCCCACAGATTTTATTGAAAAAAAAATTCATATAATAAACAAGTAAATATTAATGTTGTAATGCATGCCTAAGGATCCATGACATCCACAATGTGACGATGGTTACAAAAGTAACCTTGAGTTTCATCAAACACCCCAAAAGGTGCACCTCAAAGGGCAGGCAAAATGAAGGTCATATTCTAAAACATGCACAAATTCATTTTGATAAAGGATATCAGTTACTTGGTGTAAGGTTGAATTTTATCAACCATTTTGTTGGCTTTATTCCGTGCCAATTTGCTTGTATTTCAGCACTTAGAAACCATGTATTTAGGTGGGAATCATGTAAAGGTAGTGTGTGAGAGAGTGTGAAGAAATGCTCAAGATTGTGCAGCAGAACAGGGACTTGCGACTAGATCTCGCGGGTGTATCGCGACTGTCAAGCCGCCAGATGTTGCACACGAGTGAAGCGTGCAGAGAAGAACTCACGACTGGATCTCGTAGGTAGCTCGCGACTGGCAAGCCGCCAGAAACTAAACCGTCGTGCCAGCTGTTGCATTACAGGACAAAAATTCAAGTTTGGCCATTCAGTTAGTTCGTGGCTTGAACTTGCGACTCAGTCAAGTCGTGAGGTCAAGTCGCCAGCCAGCTCTGTTTTGGAAAAATTGACTTTTCGCATTCCTTTCTCATCCTAGTATAAATACCCCTTATACCCACGAAATGTAAAGAGCTTACCCTAGAGAAAAATAAGATTGTGTCATCCACAATCTTCACATAGAGATTCTTCAAATTCCTCTACTCTTACCTTCTCCATTGTTAGATCCTTGAGAGGTTCTTTAGCCAAATCCTTTTCTCACCATACCTATATTTGTGAGAAGGTCATTTGGTACTTTGGGAAGCAGTTAGGAAGGGACCAATTTCATATTGGTTGATGCTATGAGCTATAGCGGAATCCGGCAAGCTAAAGAAGAAATAGGTTTGGCGTAACCTTGTTGGAGTAAGAGGTTGGAGGGCTTAGGTACACTGGGTAGATTAGGCTTAGAGGGTCTATTGCTGTCCTTGTATCCCAACTACATTCTTTAGTGGATTATTTGATTGCTTAAAGGGTGGTGGAGAGGTTTTATGCCGAGGGCTTCGGTTTCCTCTTTGATAACACATCGTTGTGTTGTCCTTGTGTTTGCATCTCTCTTCCCTTAATCTTTGTCATTTAATTTCTGCTATGGATGTGATTTTATTTGGCTTAGATTGTTTATCAATTTTAAGCTTTTGTTCATTTTCCGCACGTACATCGTTTGATATAAAGCTTGAATTAGTAATTTGTAATTTGGGGGTCTAAACATTCATAGTATTTTATACGTTATTTGAACTTTCAATTGGTGTCAGAGCAGGTGCACTTACTGTGGTTTAATTACCTTAGTGCGATCCTTGACCTCTTTTTAAGATGGACCGGTCTCAATCTTTAAATGCACCACCATATTTTGATGGTAGTAACTATGCTTTTTTGGAAAGTCCGGATGAGGGCATTTCTATGTTCTATTGATGAAAGTGTGTAGGATGTAGTTGATATTAGATAGGTTAGGCCTAAGGTCGAAAAATCCACTTGGGATAAAGCAGCCCTTATTGCATCTAACGCTAACAGTAAAGCTTGAATGCAATTTTTTGTGGTGTGTCTCCAGATGAGTTTCACAAGATATCTCATGTCTCGGTTGCTAAGGAGGCATTGCAAATATTGGAGACTACGTATGAAGGAACCAAAAAGGTGAAAGACACTAAGTTGCAGATGCTGACCACTCGCTTTGAGGAGCTCAAAATGAGTGAGGACGAGTCCTTTGACTCTTTCTATAGCAAGCTGAATGAAGTAGTCATCGGCAAGTTCAACTTGGGTGAGAAAATGGAGGACTCAAAGATTGTAAAGAAAATCCTTCGATCATTGCTGGAGAGCTTCCGTGCAAAAGTTATTGCAATTGAAGAGAGCAAAGACTTGGATGAAATCAAGGTTCAAGAACTAATTGGCTCACTTCAAACTTATGAGCTGTCTTTGCCATCACAAAGGAAGAGCAAATTTCTTGCTCTTAAGACAATTAATGAGAAGGTGGAAGCTCACGATTCATCGGATGAAGATGAGGCCGATAAAGATGTAGCATATATTGTGACTAATTTCCGAAAGTTCTTGAAGTTCAAGAAGAATGGAAAATTTGCTAAGAAAGGAAAATTCCCAAGTTTCGGAAATGAGAAAAAGGACTTTAAGAAGAAAGATGGGAATGAGTCTCAATCCTCTCAAGGAATCACATGTTTTGAGTACAATGTACATGGACATATCAAGAAAGAGTGTCCCAATTATTTAAGAGGGAAAGGAAAAGTGTATGCCACGACTCTAAATGATTCAAATTCTTCTAACTCAGATTCGGATGAAAGTTATGACGGTGAAGGGAGTTATTCTGCTTTTATGACCACTGATCATGTTGCATTGTCAGATAACTTGAGTGTTCTTGTAGAAGCGCTTGGTGAGCACTTTGAATTGGAGTCAATAGGGATAATAGCGAAATCTGATGATGAGGAAGATAAAGGTATAGTGGGATTGCAAGAGGCTTATAATTCTCTTCTCGAGAAGACAGGTGAGTATGCGAAAGTGACTAATGCAGCCATTAAAAAAATGAAGAGGGCAAAGGAAGATTATAAAAGTCTCCTAGTACGATATAAGAAGGCCAAGTGTGAGATAGAAAAGCTGAATGGAGAACTGATAGAAGCTTATGCAAAAGTGAGATTCCTTGAACTAGAGGTGGTACAAGCCAATGCCAAAGTAGAAAGGGTTTCCACCAAGAAGTTTGATGATGTCATTTCCTCACAAAAACATTTCTCAGATAAAACTGGGTTGGGATTTATCGGAGAAAGTAGTTTGGCCGTCAAAATTTCCAAGGAAGTGAAGTTTGTGAAAGTCAAAGAGCCTGTAGCGGCTGCATCTACTCCTGAGAAAGAAGTGAGTGAAAAGAAGAAGAATGTGGTTGACCAACGGGTGTTGAATAAGTCCCGTAACCATTCAACAATCAAACTTGAAGCTAGAAGGAAATCACTTCCAAGATCACAAAGAGGTCCAAGAACAAATCATTTTTGTCATCATTGTGGACTTCAAGAGCACACCAGACCAAATTGTCACAAACTGAGAGCATTGAATAATGCAATTGATCAAAGGTCAAAAGGACCAAGGAATGACAAGAGGACTTGGGGTGTTGAGCAATCAAGAGGTCGAGATGGTGATTTCGGAATGATGGATGTGATGAAGATGATTGGTGCTTTCACCACTTGCTTGGAAAGCTTCATAAGAAGGTTTGAAAGTCCTAACTCTCGTACTCAATCCTATAGGAATATCACCCCAAACGCATGTGACGTGTAGGTGAAAAATGGTACTCATGCATAAGCATTACAACATGTCCATGCATTAATACTTCTTATGTTTTGTGACTATGCTTGGTTGTGTGTTTTGTGCTTGTTTTGAGTTAAAAAATTGTTTGTTTGATTGTTTTTACTTTACATGCTTTTTACATTGTTTTTTTTTTTTATCAATCTTTTCTTACTTTTGTGTCAAAAATCTAAAAACATATAAAAAGTAGAAAATCCTAAAAATTTGATCAACTTTGTTGAATCTTTGTCTTAAACATGTTTTTTCTTGTACCTTTGTACTAATGACTTTGTGCATTCACGAGTGTAGCTTATTCTTAATGCACTCATATCATTGTGGGAGAAGTCTTGAAATCTATGTGATTGTTATAAATCGATCTTCAAACTTGTCATGAATGATTAGCCAATGGTTTTGTTGATCTTGAGACATGCATAGACTTGTGTCTATATATCTTCCCACTCTTTATTTTCTTTGTTTTTGCCTAAAGAGCTCAAAAATGTAAATCTCCAAATGAAAGTAGATAATGAGCTGCAAAAGCTTGTCGCACATTCTAGTATTTGACTAGGAAAAAGGGAAAGCGATTGTTATGAAAATGTATGATGCCCGAAAAGCCAAAGGCTAACTCATCAAATTGAAATATCAAAAATTTCAGGCATCGATCTCCAAAATGAGATGTTATGATTCAAAAGATAAAGTGAAATGTTGAATATGGAGCCAAATGAAAAGCTTTAAAGTTTTGATTATCAAGTTTTTGTTGGAGGTCATATATGCATATTTCTATAATTGAGATGGGTCATATTATCTAGTGCTAATTGTGTATGCCTTAGTTGAATTGATCATTGAAGTTTCACATTAGACTAAGGACTATCTCATTGATGATTACCACACATATCACACTTGTCTATGTTCATTGAATGCCTTATTTATTCATGTGATTGTACTTGATAAAATGTATTTCACATGCTCAATTTTTGTTGATCAACCTCAAAAAGATTTTTGAGTGTTTTTAGTTGTTTTTGGAAAGTCTTTTGTTTTAGCAAAAATGTCAAAAATTTTCAAAAACTGTTGTGTCCTGTCTTGGCAACTCAGTCGCGGGTCTGTCCAGTCGCATAACCTAGTCGCGAACTCTATACAGTAAGTTTTCGTGTCTTATTGGCGGGTTAATACCCTAGTCGCGAAAAATACTTAGAAAATTTTTCAAAATCTGGGTTTTAATGTCTCTCGCGACTTGATGTGGCGACTTTGTCACGAGTGGAAGCTTAGTCGCAAGAATTACATAGAAAGTTTCCCGGCTCAGCTCGCGTTTCTCTCGTGGCTTGAACTTCCAGTCATGAAAAAAAAAAAAACACTTGGAAAATTTTTCAAAATTTTTGTCTAAGTGTTCTGGCGACTGGCCCTGGCGACTTGCACGCGACTTGACTTAGTTGCGAAAAATGCGTGTTTTGCGCTTTTAAGGTCAGTTTTTAAAACTTTTCAATTTTCCTTTGAATATTTGTGATTGTTCATTATCTTGTCCGTATTTTTCTCTCTCAAACTCACCGTGTTCTTCACTAAAACATCACTGTTCTTCATCATTTCAACTTCAATCTTCAAGAAAAGGTATGAGTTTTCTAATTTTCTACACACTATTCATGGGTACAGCCTTTATTTCTTGGATTATTGTGTTGATGTTTGGTTTTGAGTTCTATGGTGTTTCGACCATATTTTTTTTGTTTGCTGAGTTTGATAATATGAATTCTGTTGACTATGATAATATCTTGCATGTGTCACATGCTTTCATATTTGTCTTCTATTGTTGAGTTGAAATTCTTGCCAATGCTGTGTTTTGCATGCCATGCTCACAATAGATTGTCACAATGACAATCTCTTGCATCTCTGTGATGTCCATAGGCTACTATGTTCTCTGTTGTGCCTGCATGTTCATATATTTTGGCATCCTGTTACATACTACTGTACACAATGCACATGTGTTTCCCCTGTTTACTTGCTGCTAAACTGGTTCATACTCTGTAGTTGGTTGTTATATCTCTTTGAAATCATTGTGTCTCCACTTCTCTATCTAACTTGAATCTAATCAAGTTGTTGTTTGTGTCTTGGATCTTGTTTGCTCTTTGTTCTCTGTTGTGTCTCTGTTCTTTTACAGATGTCACGCCGTTCCTCTAAAGGAAAAGAGATTGTAACTGATGTTTCTTCCCCAATTGCTAAGAGGACTCGACGTTCATCCCAGTCCTCTCTAGACACAAACAGTGAGAGATTCAGGACTCCAATTGATTCAAAGACTTATTCCAACATCTTTATAGATGCCCCTATTATTGTGGAAGGAGTAGTAAAATTTGAAACCTTGGGAACAACATTTATCCCTAGGATTTTTGAAACAAAGGATTGGGCTGATCTATTTGGAAACTTCGAAGATCCATTTGATGCACTAGTTCGGGAGTTTTACTCGAACGCTAGGTTTGTTGGAATTGAACTACATTGCTGGGTACGAGGAAAGGAATTTGTTATCAATCCAGACTATATTGCAAGGGTTCTTCGTATTGGTAGACCAGAAAATGTGGATAAAACTCCATATGATGATAGACTCCCTTAGGTACAAGACATTCTTCAAGTTCTTGGGCCTGAACATGAGATTAGAAGCAAAGGCTTGTCTATAGGAACTGCAAAGTTTTCACCTGAACTGGCGACTCTAAAATTGATCATGTTCTCCAATCTCTACCCATTATTTAACACCGCCTTCATCAACCTTGGAAGAGCCTAATTTTTATGTGACCTCATTACCGGTGTTCCAATTGATATCTGTGCCCACATCTTTCAAACTATTGGGAAAACGACGACTCGATCAGCAGCATGAAGATCATGAAGATCGTGCTTCAAGAAGGTGTACATCCACCAATAGATGGAAATATTGTGCAACGTCTGCGACCAATATCCATGTTCACTCTTCAAGCAAGCAAGAGTCACTCCTCTAAGGCTCCCAAGAATGAGCCAATCACCTATGCCACTCCATTTGGTCATGACTCTGCTCCTCATATGCATACTGAGACAGCTCCTCCACACACTCCGAAGTTGCAAACATCTAGCACTCAACCTTTACATCCTAGCGTTTCAGCTGTTAGGTTGAGCACTCTGATTGATGGTGTACATCAGCGTATATTCGGATTGGAAAAACTACTCCTCTCATACAACAACTCAGTTCACATGCGCTTCACCAGAATTAAGGCACAGTTAGATGCTATTCAACAGAAGAGATAGTCTTTAGCTATTCGTGACAAAAAGGGGGAGAATGGAAGAGGAGTACATTGGAAGGGGGAGTGATTGTGATTGGAAGGGGGAGTGAGCATAATGAAAGGGGGAGCACATCTTGAGGGGGAGCATGCATAAATTTACTTTATGTTTACTTTATGTTTTGGTACTATTGTGGTTGTGCTTCTTTGGTATAAATTAGATGATTATTTTATACCTTTGCTTATCTGGCGTTTGGTTATATTTTGTACCTTGCTTTTGTAAGCGTATTTTGTACCCTTGCTTTGTAACTAGTACTTTTAGTTAATGTTTTGTATTTCCTTTAGTACATCACTCTTGTGCCCTTTATTGGATTTTTATCCTTAATGCAATTACCTTGTGTTGTTGCATTGGTTGAGTGTTGGACAAGCAATTGATCCTTTGCATTGAGCTTATTAGCTTGCATGTCCGGATGTTCATTCCATGTGTGAATGAACATTGTGATCACTATTTATAGTGATTGTTTTTTTTTGGTCAAGCCTTGCTTTATTACTTTAATCCTTTTTTTCTTGATCGCATTGTGCTTGCTTCATATGCAATACAAGTTTTTCCGCATACAATGATCTTATTGTGTGGTTGCTTTTCAGGAGATACTTGTACTTATGATTCAAGAGCTTCACAGATTCTAGAGTTAGGTGTGAGTGAGTTTTGTTCAACTGTTCCCAACTCATGCGTTAAGTTTAGAGTTTGTTGTAGGGTTTTGTCACGGAATAGCCAAAGGGGGAGATTGTAAGGTTGAATTTTATCAACCATTTTGTTGACTTTATTCTGTGCCAATTTGCTTGTATTTCAGTACTTAGAAACCCTGTATTTAGGTGGAAATCATGTAAGGCTAGTGTGTGAGAGAGTGTGAAGAAATGCTCAAGACTGTGCAGTAGAACAGGGACTCGGGACTGGATCTCGCGAGTGTATCGCGACTGTCAAGCTGCCAGATGTTGCACACGAGTGAAGCATGCAGAGAAGAACTCGCGATTAGATCTTGCAGGAAGCTCGTGATTGGCAAGCCGCCAGAAACTGAACTATCGTGCCAGCTGTTGCACTACATGACAAAAATTCCAATCTGGCCGTTCAGTTAGTTTGCAACTTGAACTCGTAACTCAGTCAAGTTGCGAGGTCAAGTTGCCAGCCAGCTCTATTTTGGAAAAACTGACTTTTCGCATTCCTTTCTCACCCTAGTATAAATACCCCTTCTACCCACGAAATGTAGAGAGCATCCAGAAAGAATTTTAAGAGAGAAACCCTAGAGGAAAATAAGATTGACTCATCCACAATCTTCACATAGAGACTCTTCAAATTCCTTTACTCTCACCCTCTCCATTGTTAGATCCTTGAGAGGTTTTTTAGCCAAATCCGTTTCTCACCATACCTATATCTATGAGAAGGTCATTTGGTGCTTTGGGAAGCAGTTAGGAAGGGACCAATTTCATATTGGTTGATGCTATGGGCTATAGCAGAATCCAACAAGCTAAAGAAGAAATAGGTTTGGCGTAACCTCGTTAGAGTAGGAGCTTGGAGGGCTTAGGTACACTGGGTAGATTAGGCTTAGAGGGTCTATTGCTGTCCTTGTATCCCAACTACATTCTTTAGTGGATTATTTGATTGCTTAAAGGGCGGTGGAGAGGTTTTATGCCGAGGGCTTCGGTTTCCTCTTTGATAACACATCGTTGTGTTGTCCTTGTGTTTGCATCTCTCTTCCCTTAATCTTTGTCATTTAATTTCTGCTATGGATGTGATTTTATTTGGCTTAGATTGTTTATCAATTTTAAGCTTTTGTTCATTTTCCGCATGTACATCGTTTGATATAAAGCTTGAATTGGTAATTTGTAATTTGGGGGTCTAAACATTCATAGTGTTTTATACGCTATTTGAACTTTCACTTGGTAAGTCTCCAATGAATGTCTAAAACCTGAACACAATTTTGGGTGAGTCTCAGACCAAATTGTGTTATGTCACCCAAGTAGAATTTTCAGGTCTTAGTGCTTTTATATTAAGCCATATGCATAAGTCAAAATTAAAATCTCTTTCATGTAATAAGTACATCATTCTAATAAACACTTTGGAGCCAAAATTTTATATCACCCATCTATTTGACCAAGACAGAGCAGATCTTGGAAAGTAGAAGACATTACCACAAGCTTTTATTAATTATCATGATAGCTCCTGCACAAGCTATTGCTGAGGCTTTACTAAGAAATTACTTGAATGAAGTTAATGAAAATGCTCAATATGGCCATGGATCTCTCCACCTTACTAGATTGCCACAAATTTTGCCAAAACGTGGTATTTGGCTATTTTCACCCAATATCTTTAGGGAGGAAGAGGGGCTGTAAGATATGAGGATCCCCTTGCTTAGTACTTAGATGAATAAGAAAATTTACCAATGCTTCTTCAAACTCGAGTACAACTGGGGAGGAGATATAGGGTAGAAATCAGAAGGCATCCAAGGATCAGACCAGATCCATATAGCTGCACCAATCCCCACTTTCCACCTCATCCCTTCTTTAAGCCTGTCTCTACCCTTCAGAATGTTTTTCCAAGCGTAAGAACCTGAATAGGAATCAGCTGCATCCATGATAGAACAATTGGGAAAGAACTTGGATTTAAAGACTCTATAGAAAAGAGAGTTTCTGTTTTGAAGTAACCTCCAAGCTTGTTTGGTCAATAGAGCATTGAAAGCTCAGATTAGTGTGAAAAAACTAATGCTTGTTCAGACCCCAATTTTAAAATTACGGTTAGATTGTTTTTACTCTAATCTTAACAAAGTGCGAAATAAGAGTAAATATGCGCAATAAACCGGTAACACTACTATAAGCCATATTCAACCACAATGAACAGTAAAATAAAAACTTAAAGAGTAGGGAAGAGAGTTGCAAACACAAGATAACACCAAGACGTGTTATCGAAGAAGAAACTGAAGAACTTAACGAAAAACCTCTCCGCAACCTTTCAAGTTGAAATCGATCCACTAGTGAATATAGTTGGAGTACACGAATAACAAAAGACCCTCTAAGCCTAGTCTATCCTATGTACTTGAGCCCTCCAAACTCCTGCTACCAACGGACTTCTCTGAGTCTTGTCTTCACTAGCTTTATGGATTCCACAATTTAGCTCGATTGCATTCGCCACTAAATGGCTCCTTCCAATGCTTCCCAAAGGCACCAGAACTTGACTCAACACTCAGATTGTGTGTGGTAAGTGTTTGGGCTAAAAATCTCTCAAGGATGTAGAGATGGAGAGATAGGAGTAGAGGAAAAATAAGAGAAAATGTGTAGATGATTATGGGTATAACAATCTTTAACTCTCAAGTGTTTTTGCTAGGATTTTCTCTCTAAAAAGAACTCCTTACATTTCATGGATAATAAGGGTAATTATAGTGTCGGTAAAGAATTTGGTAAAACACTTTATCTTTTTGCCAAACAGAGAGTTTCGCAGGTACCTCGCGAGATGGCCTTTCTTACGAATTTGATAGCCTTGCATGACTGTTCAGCTTCTAGTCATATGCTTCACATGTGGCCTTTCGTGGGATTCTTTCTCGCGAGCTAGTCGCGAACTGCACTGATTCTTCTTTGAAGCTTAATTCTTCACCAATCTCTCAGACTCATCCCTACAATTAAACCCACATAAATACAGGAAAATGATTGAAGAAATTATAATCAAATTTGGCATGGAATTAAAACCAACAAAGGCTAGTTGGAAACCACAACTTTACAATCTCCCCATTTGGTTATTCCGTGACAAAACCCCTAAACAAACTCTAGACTTAAACGTGAGTTTGGAAATAGGGGCAAAACTCACTCACACCTAAATCTAAAATCTATGAAGCACTTGAACCATATAGACCTATATCTTGAAACACTTGCATATAACAAATAAACTTCATTAAGTACGAGACAAGTAGAGCACAAGGCATGTATTGAGAATAAGTAAAATGCGATCAAGATAAACACAAGATATGAGAACATATAGCATAGCTTGATCATATAGAAACAGTCATTAAGAAATGACCACAATGAACATTTAACGAGTAAGTGATCATCTGGACTCGTAATGCAATTAAGAGCTGTTGGGTTAAAATGAATTGACCCATGCAATTAATTAATTAATTACCTAAGTTAATTAATTAGATCAAATTTCATGCAATAGCGTGGCAGCACAAATAAATCACCAAATTATCTAAATGTAACGGAAAATAAATTTAACACAGGTGATTTGTTTACAAATGGAGAAAACCATCGAGGCAAAACCCCACCAGGTGATTTTAAGGTCACCACTCCAATAATCTACTATTATCAAACACAAGCAGTTACAAGTATAAGGAATCTTACCAAACCCTTTGGCCTATCATGAAATACCAACCTACAGTTGAACCCTTACCCCAATACCCAGTTGGACTTGTATTGTAATGGTAATTTTTCCTTGATGCACGAATCCCGGTATGTGACTAACCAATGTGCATGGATCCCAGTACGTGACTAACTTTAGCAACTTGAAGAGGTTGTTGGCTACAAAGTTCTTCAGTTCATCAACAATGAAGATCAGGAAGCTCCTTGGTCACAAAACCCTTAGCGTAAAGTCACAGTAGCTTCTCTCAGAGAGAACAAAGCACTAGGCCACTTTCTGCATGCGCGACAGCCTTTAAAATAAGCCTTATATATGTCTAGGGTTGTGAGAAAAGAAACTCTATACAAATATTCCAGCATGGGCTGAAAAATCAAATCTGAAGCTTTGATTTCGTAAGTCTCGATAGAAACAGCTTATGTTGAGCTTCTATTAAGCTTCAATTATAAACCTCGATAGAAGTCTTTTTGTCAAGATTGCTGTTGAGATTTAATGAACAACTTTTTTCACTTGTTTCTTGGTCAAATCTTCATGGTTTTAACACTTGACTTGAACAACATGTTTCTTGAAGTCCTAAACCCATTCTAGATCTACCCAATTACAAGTAAAATGCATTTTGTCAAAGGATTAACCAAATACATAAAATATGTCTTTAACAAGACCAATGCAAAAATCAATTACATGTCCAACAACCCATATGATGCATTAAAGAAACTAAAGTGAGAATCAATAGATAACTAAAATCATCAAGAAACGGCTTATAAAAACCATGGTACATATAGTACTAAAAAAAACTACTTTTTAAACTAAAGCACTGAAAGCTTTAAATAAAGCACTGTGAATAAAATCATAGATTGTAAAACAAAATAAGCCACCAAAAATAAACCAATGAACTTGTAAAGTTATGATTTACAACTATGTTTTATGTTGGCTTTATTCCATAATAAAAAGTGTTGTAATTGCTTTAATTTTGTTCCTTGTATTTTGTGGGATTTTATTGTATTAGGTTTAGTATTAAGTTGGTGAAGAATCGAGCATGAAATGAAGATTAGTGCATTTCGCGACTAGCTCGCAAGAAGTTCGCGAGAAGGATTCTCGCGAAAAGGGCATGTGAGAAGTATATGACTAGAAGCTGAAGAGTTGTGCCAGACTGTCAATTTTGCAAGTATTTCACAAGTAAGGCCTTCCCATGAGATACTTGCAAGACTCGTTGCTTGGAGAATTTTTAAGTGTGACTTTCTTACCCTTCACCGATACTATATATACTCTCATTACCCACAAATTGTAAAGAGACTATTTAGAGAGAAAAACCCTAGATAGGTTTTCTACAACATACACGCCTATCTTTTAGAGAGAGAGAAAGCTATTCATCCTTAGTGAGAAATCATTTTAGCCTCTCCTCCTTCCCTCTCCTCCTCTTCCATTGTCATACCTTGAGAGGAGATTTGTACCCAAACATAACCCACATCTTTTCAGAGTGTAGAGAGTGTTTTGGAGCTAGGAAGCATTGGAGATTTGCCAAAAGAAAACAATGAAGCTTGGCGGATGTAATCGGGTGTATTGTAGGATTTGGAGAGCTAGAGAAGACAAGGCTTGGCGAAGTTAATTGGTAGCAAGAGCTTGGAGGACTCAAGTACATTGGGTAGACTAGGCTTGGAAGGTCTTTTATTATTTGTGTACTCCAACTTTATTCTCTAGTGGATCAATTTACTTCTTGGAGGGTGGCAGAGAGGTTTTTTGCCAAAATCTTTGGTTTCCTATTCGATAACACATTGTGGTGTTATCTTGTGTTTGCATTTCTCTTCCCTTACTCTTGTGCTTTACTTTTATTGTTTGTTATTGTGCTTTATTTACTTTTGTTTCGCACTTAGATAAGTTAGAGTAATAGCAATCTATCCATAATTTTTAATTGGAGGTCTAAATAAGCTCTTGTGTATTTACACATTTTTGAGCTTTCAATTGGTATCAGAGCGGGTACACTTGTATTGGTTTAATTACCTAAGTGTGATCCTTGACCCCTTGTGTTTATTGCCATGGATAGTGCTTTGTATGCTTCTATGGATGTTGTTGAGTTTAACATGCCATGTGTTTGTGAAAATGTCACTATGAGTGTTAATCCCCATAATTGTGATGACATGTTACTTGAATCTATGGGTGTTGTTGATATTCCAAATGTCAAACTCTTGAAGAAAAATGCTAACAAGTTTCATAAGAATTTAAGCAAGTTATTTTGTGAGAAGGATGATCTGATTGCTAAGCTCAATGAATCCAATAAATTGGTGTAAAAGTATAAGAAGCTTGCTGAAAATTCTCTTGAAAAGTTGAAAGAGTTTGAAAGTTTGAATATGGACTTGGATGCTAAACTTGTTTTGTCTAACAAACTTGTTGATGATCTTAAATGTGAAAATGAATTTCTTAAGATGCATGCCAAGTGTTTGATTGCTGAACCTATTGCTAAAAAGGATGAAAATATTTGTTGCAATCATATTGTGGTACCCGATTTTGTGCCTATTGTGTGTTTTATCTCAAAGGACAAATCGGTGTACATTCCTCCATAAAAGAGAAATCAAAAGATGGAGAGAAAGGCTCCTAAGCCAAAGCCTCTATTTAGGCCTTAACCTAAGGCTTTGGATGGATCTATGTTTGTTCCAACTTGTCACCATTGTGGTGTGATTGGATATAAGACCTTAATTTTCAAAGTTGAGAGAACAAAACCATGTTGCTAGATCCCTTCCCAAAATGCCTAGTAGACCTAAACACATTGTTTGTCACCATTGTGGTGCCTTTGGTCATCTTAGACCTCATTGCTCTAAGTTTCAAGCTCTTAAAAGAATCAAAAGAAAAGAGAAACTTGAGCTTCTTCGGTTCTCATTCTTTCGACTCTCGTCTCACTTCTCATGAGACACTCATTCCAAACAATTGTTCTGTTTGCATGAGGAAGGGTTCCTATGGTTGAGCTTTTGCTCTTTTAGTCCTTAATCTAATTCTTTCGATTTTTGTAAGACCCCTCATGCATTGAATATCATTTCTTCATGCATTTTTTGTATCTTGCATTTATTTGTATGTATTGCTTTTGTTTTTATCTTACTTTTATGTCTTTGTTTTGTGTGTGTAAAAATTTAAAACCACATAAAAAGTGAAAAATTCAAAAAGTTTGATCGTATATGTTTGAGCGCATATCATATGTGAGTTTGGCCTAGTACCTTCGTTCTAATGGCATAGTGCACTTATAAGCTTAGCTTGTTATGTATGCACATCTATCTTTGTGGGAAAAATCTTGAAATCTATGTGTGATTGTTGTAAATCGATCTTCAAGCTTGTCATGAATGCTTGGTCAATAGTCTTGATGGTTTTGATACATGCATAGAATTGTGCCTATATATCTTCCCACTCTTTTTTATGTTTTTGCTTTATAGCTTAACATGTTGGGGTTTATGCCTTAAAATCCAATTTATTGTCATGTCATAAATAATTAAATTGTTTAATTATATGATACTATTTATAAATGAACTAATGGGACATTATCTTAGTCCATAAGATGCATAGTATGCGATTTATGTAAAAAGTCACAGAAGATATAAATCACAAGTTCTTTGTAAACTCAGAATGTAGTTCATAGTCGGTGATGAAATTAGGCGTTTCATCTGCGAAGATTATAACATATCAACTAAGATGATTTGTCTTGATCATGGAAGTTGAGACTTCTAGTTGGTATGTTGATATGTTTTAAGAGTTAAGACATATTAAACTGGACTGCTGCGAGATTTATTAATCTCTTAACGATTTTCAAATGAATAATAAATCTTACGACTTCTATTTACATCAACTCTAAATCCTGAGAGAATAATGGACCTGATCATGAGATGTAGGTTGCTTTGATATATCAGGAGTGAGATCTAAAAGTCACGATCAAAACCTCAGTATGTTGGGCAGCCGCATTTAGTGTTGATGGAACATATATTCTCAAGATGGAATTCATAATCTCTTAACGGAGATATAAAATATTCTCTTGAGATAAGTTTAATGGGATTGGTTATTCAGAGTGTTGGGCCCAACCACTTTAGTAAGGAGTTACTAAAGTATATATTTATGGAATTGGATTTCATAAATATATAATGATTAACATAAAGGATTAAATCGGGTACTCAAGGATTAAGATGTAATAATCTTCAAAGTGGCAGTCTATATTCATGACTTTGTATTACTATGAATATTTTAATGAAGGGGTTGCATGTATAATAAAGTTTTGGGATATAATTTATTAATAAGGCCTAGAGTGCAATTATATTCTTATAGTGTTATAAAATATAATTAATGGTAACTTTGGACTTATCAAGAGTTGACAAAAAAGCCTAAGGCCCATTAGAGTTAGAGTCTTATTTGTTCTCTTTTGGTCTCACTCCAAGCCACACACTAGAGCCCAATTAGAATGGCCCAAAAGAATAGCCCAATTAGATAGTCGGTTATATATATATATATGAAGAGAAACATATAGAATTTCATAAGACTTTTTATGAGGGTCTTTTATTAAGATCATACAAGAATTGAAATGGTTTGTATGTGAGTGTTAGACACTTCTATTCTCTCTATGGAAACTGATTAAGAGACCACACTTCTTGGGCATTAAGTGCAATTGGAGTGAAGATTAAAGGTATTCCCAAGTGCTTGTAATCTTTTGTTTTAAATTTTACTGCACCAAGGTACGCTTTCTTGTTCTTAAATCCTAAAACTTACATAGTACATGTTATCTATTACGAATGAAGTAGATCTGTTAATTTTTCGCTGCGTATGTTTTGTATGCGATACAAACATGTATTTTCCCAACACAACAAATGTCAAATCTTAGAAAGAGATAATGAGCTGTAAAAGCCATCACACATTCCAGTATTTGACTAGGAAAAAGGAAAAGCTACTTGTATTGAAATGTGTGGTGCCCAAAAAGCCAAAGGCTTACTCACAAAAATGAAATATAAAAAATTTCAAGCATCGATCTCAAAATGAGATGTATTGTTCAAGAATGATCAAATGTTATGATTTGTAAAGAAGCCAAATGAAAAGTTTCAAAGAGATGTAATCATTTTCTTGTGGGAGATCATATATGTTCATTTCTATAATTGAAATAGACCATATGACTTAGTACTAGTTGAGTATGACTTGATTTAATTGGTCATTGAAGCTTCACTCTAGACTAAGGACTATTCCACATTTGATACACACACACACAACACACGAGTCTAATGTTCAATGAATGCTTATTTCATTCGTGTGATTGTACATATTTAAATATGATATGTGTGCGCTCAACCTTATATGGATCAAACCAAAAAGATTTTTGTTCATTTTGTTTGCTTTTGGAAGTGATTTGTATCACCCATGTTTTTCAAAGTTTTTCAAGTTGTTTTTGTGTGAAAAACATGTTTTCTAGGTGTTTTCGTGACCCATTTCATGTGTAAGTTCAGTCGCAAGTTAAATGATCCAATTCTCAAGTTTTTCAACTTTGGACAAAGAGTTTCGCTACTGTTTCGCGAGTAAGGCTTACCTATGAAATTACCAGTGAAATTTTGGTTGTTAGGTAGCAGTGAAAATTCTCAGCTTCCCACAAAAATCACCAGATTAGCTTTTAAAAGGGTATTTTGTGGGTCATTTGTTTTAAACTTCTCTCATCTTCTCCCAAACCCCTATTTTAATGTTTCTACATCAAAATCCAATTAAATTCAATTGTTTTTCATTCTATTAACATCTCTAAGGCAATCTTTAACTTTTTTCATTGATTTTGATCATTAGATTATGTTTTTGGGGGTTTTATATTCATAGTTGGGATTTTTTCAAATGGGAGTTGGAAAACTTAATTTTTGTCAATCTTTTTAATTGGGGTTTTTTTTTAAATGTTGATATGCTTTGGATGTTGGCTCCTTGTGGCAAAAATAACATGTATTTAGGCAAGATTTTCATATGTTTATGCATTGTTTAACATACATGTGTAGTGTGTGCACTCTTAAGTGTTTGATAAAATGCCCAAATGGCATTTTCTTGTTGTTTTGGACTCTGATGAGCACCAATTTTTGGGGATACCATGATTATGCATGTTTATCATGTTTTAATCATTGGTTGCGTGTTTTACACATTTTGCTCTGTGACTGCTTGCTCATGCATTGGTCATGCATCTCACATGCACACTAGATGCACCTTTGCTGCACACACACTCTAACACTTGACATGTTTTCCATTCACTCATGCTAGTTAAGTCTTTTTAGACCTTTTAGCACATATAACATGTTCTTGTGTCTATGCCATGCCATTGGTCTACACCTTGTTCCATCATCCATAGCATGTTATGTTTACTTTATGCTTTGTAGTATTGTGTCTTTAAGATGTTTCATCTTTTTTTTGAGCTTCATTTTCTCATGCATCTTGCACCCCTTATGCATCATCTTTTACCCTTATTCATATCTTCTTTTCTTTTCCTCCTTCCTTTTGATTCATTTGTCTATTCATGACAAAAAGGGGGATAGTATACTGGAGAGAGTGTATCAGTGTGTTTCATCATTTCTATATGACTCATGTGCACATTCTTAGGGGGAGAAATTCTACCTCGTGCACATCCGTAGGGGGAGAAAGTCATAGGAGAGATGCATATACCAAGGGGGAGAAGACATCTTTTTTGAGAAAACCTTGTTTTGTTTTATTTTACATTATGCTTGTTTTCTCGTTGTTTTATGGTGCTTTGAGTTATATTTAGTATCTATGCTTTGTTGTTCTCATTGCATCGTGTTTATGTGTTGGACATGTATACATCCTTGTGCTATTGTGCTTTATTGGTTGCATGTTCGGATGATCATTTGCTTTGCTATATGATCATTGTAGTCATTTCCATATGACTGTCATGTGTTTGATCAAGCTACTCATATGTTTCACAACATGTTTACCTGATCGCATTTTACTTGTTACATTATACTTGTCCTTTTATCACTTGATTTACCTTGAGGGTCTAATGTGTTTTGTGCAAGTGTTTTAGGTTACAGATATACATGTTCTAAGTTCATCACAGCTTCTAGATTTAGGTATGAGTGAGTTTTTCCATTATTCCCAAACTCATGTTTAAGACTAGAATCTGTTATAGGGTGTTTTGTCACGGAATAGCCAAAGGGTGAGATTGTAAAGTTGTGATTTACAACTATGTTTTATGTTGGATTTATTCCATGACAAAAAGTGTTATAATTGCTTTAATTTTGTTCCTTGTATTTTGTGGGATTTTATTGTATTAGGTTTAGTATTAAGTTGGTGAAGAATTGAGCATGAAATGAAGATCAGTGCATTTTGCGACTAGCTCGCGAGAAGTTCGCGAGAAGGGTTCCCGCGAAAAAGGCATGTGAGAAGCACATGACTGGAAGCTGAAGAGTCGTGTCAGGCTATCAATTTCGCAAGTATTTCGCAGGTAAGGCCTTCTAGCGAGATACCCGCGAGACTTTCTACCTAGAGGATTTTTAAGTGTGACTTTCTTACCCTTCACCCATACTACATATACTCTCATTACCCACAAATTGTAAAGAGGCCATTCAGAGAGAAAAACCCTAGATAAGTTTTCTACAACACACACACCCATCTTTTAGAGAGCGAGGTACTCATCCTTAGTGAGAAATCATTCTAACCTCTTCTCTTTCCCTCTCCCATTGTCATACATTGAGAGGAGATTTGTACCCAAACACAACCCACACCTTTTCAGAGTGTAGAGAGTGTTTTGGAGCTGGGAAGCATTGAAGATTTGCCAAAAGAAGTCGGTGAGGCTTGATGGATGCAATTGGGTGTATTGCGGGATTCAGAGAGCTAGAGAAGACAAGGCTTGGCGAAGTCAGTTGGTAGCAGGAGCTTGGAGAGCTCAAGTACATTGGGTAGACTAGGCTTGGAGGGTCTTTTGTTATTCGTGTACTCCAACTTTATTCTCTAGTGAATTGATTTACTGCTTAGTGGGCGATAAAGAGGTTTTTCGCTGAGATATTCGGTTTCCTCTTTTATAACACATCGTGGTATTATCTTGTGTTTGCATATCTCTTCCCCTTACTCTTGTGGTTTACTTTTATTGTTTGTTATTCATGTTTATGCACTAGAGTA
Source organism: Lithocarpus polystachyus (assembly GCA_033629205.1). Taxonomy (NCBI): domain Eukaryota; kingdom Viridiplantae; phylum Streptophyta; class Magnoliopsida; order Fagales; family Fagaceae; genus Lithocarpus; species Lithocarpus polystachyus. Next base: position 53,760,157 of record CM066163.1, read on the forward strand.
GTTATCGGTTTATTGCGCTTCATTTACTCTTGTTCCGCACTTAGATAAGTTAGAGTAATAGCAATCTAGCCGTAATTTTTAATTGGGGGTCTAAACAAGCTCTTGTGTATTTACACATTTTCGAGCTTTCAGAACCAATGGTTTTGCTACTCCCCCTTATGCTGTACTCCCTGTCACGCCCCAAACCTGATATTTAGATTTGTGACCATGACCGGCATACTAATATCAAACTTAAACCTGATATTAACAAGAATCAACTTAACTTTTACAAAACGTTTACAAAAGCTTCCCTCTTTGTTTTCATTCTTGTTTCTTTAATTAAATGATATAACTTTTCACTTGACATTCAGAGCATCTACACTGTACTCAAAGAATAACATAATTCACCAGTTACTCAAATTTTAAATTTCACATGATACATCTCATAATGCTTTACAGTACATAACTTTCATTAGATCCTAAAATACATAATACTACAAAGCTAAACATCAAATTGCTAATTTGGGATCTAGACATTAAAACTAAAACTAGCTCCTTCCAAAACTCGACTAAGGCTCTCTCTGCTCTAAAATACAATCTGTTGACTAAAAGAGTGGAGGGGGTGAGCTACACAGCTCAATAAGGGTAAGATACATAAGAATTTAATAAAAATGCATGTAAATCAAATCATTTTATTTTATAAATACTAGTGTTTAACCCGCGCAATGTGCGGGATCATTTTATGGTGCTAATGTGCAGGTGTTCTTCTAAAAGACAAACATAACCTAGCATCAACACATGATGTAGAGAAAATGTTAATTGAAATCTCATAAGTTATAACTAATTGGTTCGGGGTTTTTTTTTAAAGTTTGTGGGTTTAAGAGAATATAGTTATTGAAGTATGAAATAAGTAGAAGATAAATTTGGCTAATTAAATCGATTTGTAAAGAAAAAATTTGTTGCAAAGTGTGTAAGATATGTTAGTTATCAATATGTTTGTTTATTATTTTAAAATGCAGTAATTAACCCAAAAAATTCCATAATTCCATTTACAAAAAATTATTATTACTATACATTCTAAAGTATGCATGTTAGAATCTGGTTACGAACACAAAGAAAGAGAATGAACATCCGAATTTCAATTCAGATTCAAGCACAGAGAATTGATGCATGCCTTTCGTCGGTCTGTGTTTAATTTCGATTATGTTGGTCACAGGAGTAGCACGCAGTTACTTGGAGCCAAACAAATGAACCTTTAATGCAATATAATCACAATCATGTTGAAATAATCTTTGAAGGCAAGAGTTATGAAATAAAACCTGTACATAATTAAATGAATGAGTTTAGCATACATCAAGAGCGTCACAAAATAAATAAATGTTGGAAAAAAGAGAGGAGAAAATTAGAACTTATATGTTTTTCAATAGATATAAAAGAAGAACCCTAGAAAATTAAATTCAATAGAGGGAAAATGATTTGTGGGTAGTTTTAGACAATTGGGAAAGGTAATTGAATAGAAAAAAAGCATGCTCACCTTCTAGATATTCTAGTGTTGTAGAGAAGGAATGATTTAACTTCTGAATAGTTTGCTATTGCAGTGAAGGAATGGCAGTTGAAACAATTGAGGGAGGGATCCTCTATTTGTGTTTGGCTGAATAAGTGTACCGCTTGAAGATTTTAAGTTATTGTACCACTTGAATGGTGTTTATAAGTTTTCGTGTTTTTTTTTTTTTTTTTTTTTTTTTTTTTTTTTTTTTTTTTTGCATTCTTTCCTAGAAGCTTCACAGGTTTTAAAGTGTATTTTTGGACTTTCCAACCAAAAAAAAAAAAAAAATAATGACCATTTTGTAAGAATTCACAAATAAATGTCTACACATAAAAAATAATTAGTGTTTGAGAAAGTAAATATATTCAAATAATTTAAGGTAAAAATTTGAAGTGAATATTTTATATTAAAAGTTTTAGTTAAATAAGTTGTTTAGTAGAACACTATGGTGTTTTTCCCATAGTGACAGAAATTATAATTGTTAGATAATAATGAAATGGGTAATGATAAGTGTGAGTGATTTCTCTTTATAGTGTTCATCAGAATTTCTTTCTCAAAAAAAAAAAAAAAGTGTTCATCAAAATTTAAAACTAATTTATCATCATGGGTTTAATATTTATTAAATCTTAAGATCTCTCTCTCTCTCTCTCTCTCTCTCTCTCTCTCTCTCTCTCTCTCTCTCTCTCTCTCTCTCTCTCTCTCTCTCTCTCTTTGCCTTATGGGGTTTCGTTTGGTAGGAAACTGGTTATTGGCTGAAGGTTGGCTCTACAGTGGTGGTGGCACTACGTCCATAACTATTTCAAATAATATCATAGTCCCTTTGATAGCCAAGACTTTCATGATTTCAAAGCTGTTAGGAAATACAATTTTATGGCTCATTGGAATTCAACTGGACATACCAATGAGCTTAAGGAAAAAATAAACAATAATTATTACAATAATATTGTACCTATTCTGTAGAGAAGAAGAGCATGAATAGAGCATCTTTCATTTTTAAAATTTTTTTTTTTTTGTTTTTTGAAAAAAGGCAGTAATATATTTGTATCTAAAAAATCTTGGGACTTTATGAAAATGTACATAAGCAAATAAGTTAAAAAGCTTGAAGTTGAAAGTTAAAAGCCAATCTAAATGGTTATCATGGTAGATAAAAATTTGGCCAGCCAAGTAATATAATTCTTGATAAAAACTTGAATATTTTGATATTATGACAACATTATTTTCCCGTTTGACATATTGTAGGAGTTAAAAAAACTGCAAAACTTTAGTAATAAAGCTACTGCAATATTCAGCTTTAATATTTTTGTGTTTTTGTCAAATTACCGTCAATAGTGCTTTGGGGTTCATTTGGTTTCAATTGGCATGACATTTATATTCCTTATCAGTTAGATTTCATTTAAGGCTTAATCATAACTTCATGTATTAAAAATTGTTTTTTTTTTTTTGGAATTCAATATCTTACAATGATTTATTTGCATGTGAATCTTATAGCATCAAAATGTTGATTAAAGAGTAATTAACACTGCAAATCTTTGATACCCTTTTGTAGCTTCAGCTTTGTGGTCATGCCACATTGGCTACTGCACACACAATCTTTGAATGTATTACAGTGTGAAACTCAAAGAATAAGAGGTGTCCTCCAACCAAACATAATCTACTAAATGAATTACATGCAATTCTTGTCAACTTAATAGCAATCACATTCATTGTTTTATTAATGAAAATTCACCCACTAGCAACCATAAAGTTACAACAACAAAATACATTTTCTACAATTTTCTACCATTAAAATAATAGTTTAAAGTAGCTAACCCTGATAATTATGCAGATAGGGTGAAATATTAACTAAAATCTATGAGATAATCAACTTTGTATATAAAAAAAAAATTACACTTCCAGATTTCAAAGTTCCACAATTTCAATCCCTCTTTAAAAACAGCAGAACAGGTAGGATGGAAAAAAAACAACTGAAAATTAAATTGAATTCTGTAGTTGCTATTTTTCCTACATGGCAGTATCTCCTCAATTGTAAGAATCAACTTTCTCTTAGCTTCTGTGTAACACCCGTCTCACTTAAAATTTAATTTAATTACTTCTAGAGAGTAGATTTGATAAATTGCTTATTTATTTTGGAGGAAATAATTAATTTATATTGTGATTTTTACAATGATAATAATAATAATATCAATATTAATATTAAGGGGTAACATGAATAACTATTTTGTGGTCTATTCAAAAATTAACTATTAGCCTCTTATCAGTTAAGGAAAAGGTTAAAAGGATTTGAACCTTTTTGGATTAGGAGTTTTAGTGTCTTTGGAATTCTTTAGAAGTCCTAGCCTATGTTAACAACCTTATAATGAGTTTAGTGGGAATATAGGTGGGTCTTGGAAGTTTATTTTAGTTGTAGTGGGCTTCTAAATTTTCAGCCCAAGTGAAATTAGCCTTAACCTGAAATAGGCTTCTGAATTTTCAGCCCAAGTGCAACAGCTTTATATGAAAGAAAATTAGGGTTTCTCAAAAACAAAAGAAGAGGAGGCTGTGCACTTCAGGGCAGCCAGCAACTTCATCTTGGTTTTGAGGTAAGCATCATTCTAGGAAAGCCTTTTTTTTTTCTTTTTTTTTTTGCTGGGATTTCATCATTGACATGTTAGTGTTAGGGTTAGTATTAAGTTTGCTGGAATTTCAATTGTGTTTGCTGGAAATTCAATGATGGTTGCTGGAATTTCAATGATAATAATGTATAAATTGGATTGCCGAATATATATATATATATATATATTACATCAATAGTTCATCCATTGGATTCAATTGGATTGCCGATTATATATATATATTACAATGATTAGTTCACATGGTTGGCCGAAAGTGGAGATTACGTGCTATTTATATATATATATATATTAGATGTATTGGGTAGCTTTCATCAGATGAAGAGTTACGTGCTATTAAGTATATATATATATTAGATGTTTAGGTGGTTTTCATCAGATGAGGTCACGTGTTATGACATATATATATATATTAGTGTCTTTGGGTGATTTTCACCAGGTGGTATTACGTGTTCTTTTATATATATATTGGCCGAAAAAGAGAATTGTGATATTATATGGTCTTTGGGTGATTTTCACCAGGTGATAGTACGTGTTCTTTTATATATATATATATATATAGGTATATTAGGTGTTAGTTTAGGGTATACTTTGCATTTATAATTTAGAATAGGTGGGGGTTTATTAGAAGGAGATGTTAAATTTTAATTTTGCCAATCTTCTTAGTGGCTGAGGAAATTTTTTTATCAAGGACTTTGTGATTATTCAAAATCTGCCCTCATTGAGTTATTTAATTTTTATTTAGGTTCTAGTTGACGTCGTTTCGTGCGATTAAAGTGAAGCTTGGGTTAGCAACTAGAGGTAAGTAGACTTCAACACATGACGTCTCTCAAGACGTATATATTTTTATATATATATATATATATATATATAATTGTGGTAAAAATATATTTATATATATATACATACACATAATTGCAAAAGTGAAGTTTCAAAGACTTATACCATTGTTAGTGCTTTATACATACTCAAACTCTATTATTTATTGTATATTATTGTGAAACTGTATATGTCAAGAGTGTTTCAAATGGTCAACTAGACAGTCTGCAACCTTTGCCAACACAGGGTTAAGTGTTGGTCTTCGGCCGAAGTAGTGTTAGTGTGGTGTGGTGCAGTGTTATTGTTGCTCTTCGGAGCTAGTGTTGCCTCTTTGAGGTTAGTGTTATTGTTCCCATGGGAAATCACCCACCGAGTGTTTAGCAGCTTTTGTCTGTGTTTGACTAATATTTTTCATATTGAGTTACTGTTTATTTACTACTGTTCTTTTAGGTGGAAAATTGCTTATTTTCAAAATAAAATTGTTTCTACCTATTTGGTGCATATTGGCATATAAATGTGGTCGTTATTTTATTAATGTTTACAGTGTTATAGTGAAGTGTTTTATTTTAACAGCTTTATAGAATATATTATATTACAGTTTAAACTAATTTTAATTGTATCGTGATGACTATATTTTGTCAATGATATTATCGTTTTGTTTTAGAAGACATCCTCATGTTTGTAGTCTCTTATTGAGCCTTTAGCTCACCCCTTTTTCCATCCTTTCAGATTAGAGTTATGGAGTGTCTTTTGGTGGTAGATCAGTGGAGCCTTAGATGGACGACTTCGTTTGGAGCTTGATAGTTGCAGAATTGTTTTAGTAAAATTGTTTCAGGACAATGAGATTATTATTTTGGAACTATTTTGAGATGTTATTTGGAGATTTTACATTCAAAAAGAATATTATTGTTGTTTTGTTTTTATGGATTGTTAAGGAAATCTGATGATATTCAAGAAGTTTATTTGAGGATAAATATTACGCTCTGTTCCATTATGTCATTGTTGATTATTTCTAAGACAGGTTATGCATCTAAATCCTTATTAAGGGTTTGGGGTGTTACAGTTATGGTATCAGAGCATAGGTTTATGATTCTGTAGACTTATAGGTTTGATCTTAAGACTATTTTGGAACAAGAGTGTGATTACAAGGAATTTTAGTGTTAGAATTAGTTGACCTTTCATAGTGATTTTATATTTTGTTTTGTATTGTTTATTATTCTAAAGTGTGTAGGAATGATTGTTGTACTATCTATGTGTTTGGTTTTGACCCTCTGAAATATTTGAAATATTTACTTATGATATCTTATTGTATTGCTTAGAGATATGGCTCCACCAAGGGGGAACCTAGGGAACAGTCAACCGAATGCTGGGGGACCTACTAATCTCCAAGCTATTATTGAAGCCATTGGGGGCTTAACCAATATAGTGCAACATCAAGTGGGAGCCACCAATCCGACTAGTGCCTTGGAGAAGTTTAGGAAGCTTGATCCTCCTGCTTTCAAGGGTACAAAGGATCCAATTGAGGCTGACAACTGGCTTAAGGAGATAGAAAGGCTCTTTAGAGCAATGGAAGTTAGTGATGAGCAACGAGTTGTCCTTGCTGTTTTTGTACTGAAAGGTGATGCATTGGAATGGTGGGAGTCCACGGAGAGGACACATGGAAGAGAAGTTATAACTTGGCAGCATTTTGTTGAGCTCTTCCGTAAGAGGTATTTTCCTGATAGTTTGATGGTGCAAAAGGAAGCTGAGTTCATTCGCATAGCACAAGGTACTCAATCAATGTATGAGTATGAGCGGAAATTTGCTGAATTATCCCGCTTTGCTCCACACATGGTTGACACGGAAGCAAGGAAGGCCAGGCATTTTGAAAGAGGTTTAAGGGAGGAAATTCAGGGACCGGTTTCCATGTTCAAATTGGAAACATACGCGGAAGTGGTGGATCGAGCTCTCATAGCAGAGAGAAATTGCAATCGTCTCTCAAGGGCCAATGATCAAGAGAGGAAGCCAACCCAGAGTCTTTTTCTTAAGGGGAAGTCTAGTGGAAGTTCATTCAAGAAGCAAGGGGTGCCTAATTCAAATAAGAAGGCATACAAAACTTGTCCAAGATGTGGAAAGGCTCATAGTGGAACATGTTATTTGGAGTCAAGGGCGTGTTTTAAATGTGGCAAGACTGGACACTTCATCAAGGATTGTCCAGATATGCGAGCTGAACAAACTACCAATCCAAATGGGAGCCAACAGAGACCTAAGGTTCAGGGTCGAGTTTTTGCTTTGACTAAACAGGACGCCGAGGCCTCCCCATCAGTGGTTTCAGGTACACTTCTTGTTTCCAGTCAGCATGCACAAGTGTTATTTGATTCTGGTTCAACCCATTCTTTCATCTCACGTAGACTTGCACAAAGGCTAAACATGGAACCTGAGAGTTTAAATTATGAATTGTGTGTTGCTACACCTTCTGGACAACAAATGATTACCCATAAAGTGTACAAGTCTTGTAATGTTTTAGTCTCTGGGAGGGAATTAAAAGCAGATCTTATGTTGCTTGATATGTTTGAGTTTGATGTGATTCTAGGGATGGATTGGTTATCTACTTTTCATGCTTCCATAGAGTGTTTTGGGAAGAAGGTAGTATTTAGAATTCCTGGGGAGCCAGAATTCTTCTTCGAGGGAGATCGTGTGGTGAAACCACCTGTATTGGTGTCAGTGATGCAGGCAAGGCGATTGCTAAGGAAGGGATGTGAAGGGTTCCTTATTTGTGCTTTGAAGGGTGATAAAGTAGAGTTAAAAGTTGAAGACATCCCAGTGGTGAAAGAGTTCCCAGATGTGTTCTCTGAGGACTTACCTGGACTACCCCCTGACAGAGAGGTTGAGTTCTCTATTGACCTAGTACCTGGTACCGGCCCAATTTCCAAAGCACCTTATAGAATGGCCCCTACGGAGCTCAATGAGTTGAAGGAGCAATTGCAAGACTTGCTTGATAAAGGCTTTATTCGGCCTAGTGCTTCTCCTTGGGGTGCTCCGGTGTTGTTTGTTAAGAAGAAGGATGGTAGTATGCGGTTGTGCATTGACTATAGGGAGTTGAACAAGGTAACCGTCAGAAACAAATACCCTTTGCCACGAATTGATGATTTGTTTGATCAGCTTCAGGGCGCTCAAGTCTTCTCTAAAATTGACTTGAGATCTGGTTATCATCAGTTGAGAGTTAAGAAGGATGACATACCAAAGACAGCTTTTCGAACCAGGTATGGTCATTATGAGTTCTTAGTGATGCCTTTTGGTCTAACTAATGCTCCTGCTGTTTTTATGGATTTGATGAATAGGGTATTTCATGAGTATTTGGATCGGTTTGTCATTGTTTTCATTGATGACATCTTGGTTTACTCTAAAAGCCAAGAAGAGCATGAGGAACACTTGAGAATGGTGTTGCAGATTTTAAGAGACAAGAAGTTGTATGCTAAATTAAAGAAGTGTGAGTTCTGGTTGAATCAAGTGGTGTTCTTAGGACATGTGATCTCTAGAGATGGAATTACAGTGGACCCTAGTAAGATCGAAGCTGTAGTTAATTGGGCTGCCCCTACTAATGTAAGTGAGGTAAGAAGTTTTTTGGGCCTTGCAGGTTATTATAGAAGATTTGTGGAAGGATTTTCCAGTATTGCAACTCCTCTGACTCGATTAACTCGAAAACATGCAAAGTTTGACTGGACAGAGGAATGTGAAAGAAGTTTCCAGGAGTTGAAGCAACGGTTGGTTTCTGCACCAGTATTGACTATTCCATCTGGTTCGGGTGGTTTTGTGATATATAGTGATGCATCTCGTAAGGGTCTTGGTTGTGTCCTGATGCAACATGGGAAGGTGGTTGCTTATGCCTCTCGACAACTAAAGAATTATGAACAGAATTATCCAACTCATGATTTGGAATTGGCAGCAGTGGTTTTTGCATTGAAGATTTGGAGGCATTACTTGTATGGTGAGAGATGTGAAATATACACTGACCATAAAAGTTTGAAGTACATATACACTCAAAAAGAATTAAATTTGAGACAAAGGAGATGGCTAGAATTGATTAAAGACTATGATTGTTCTATAAATTACCATCCTGGTAAAGCCAATGTTGTGGCTGATGCACTTAGTCGAAAGTCGTATAGCTTTTCAGCTGCTTTATTAACTACTCAGAAGCATATTATTGTTGATCTTCAGAAACTTGGAGTAGACATAGTGACTGGAGACTCCCGATCCTACCTGGCAAGTTTAAGTGTACAACCCACCCTAATTGATAAGATCAAAGCTGCTCAGAGTGGTGACCCTCAATTGTTTAAGATCATGGAACAAGTACGTGGTGGAAGTAGATTTGATTTTAGTATCTCTGATGATGGTGTTTTGAGGTTTGGTAATAAGCTTTGTGTGCCTAATGATTCATTGATTAAAAGAGAGATATTGGAGGAAGCACATCGTTCACCTTATACAATGCATCCGGGTAGTACCAAGATGTATCATGACCTTCGAGAAGTTTATTGGTGGATTAACATGAAAAGAGAAATTGCTCAATTTGTGGAACAATGCTTGATTTGCCAGCAAGTCAAAGTGGAGCATCAGAGGCCATCAGGGTTGTTACAACCTTTACCTATTCCTGAGAGGAAGTGGGAGAACATCACCATGGACTTTGTGTGTGGATTACCGAGATCACCTAAGAATCATGATGCTATTTGGGTGGTGGTGGATAGGTTGACTAAATCTGCCCACTTCATTCCAATTAGAATGAACTACTCTCTTGACAAACTGGCTGAACTTTATATAAATGAGATTGTGAGGTTGCATGGAGTGCCAGCTTCTATTGTATCTGATAGAGATTCGAGGTTCACTTCAGGGTTTTGGGATAGTTTGCAAAAAGCCTTGGGTACTAAGTTGAACTTTAGTACTGCTTGCCACCCTCAAACGGATGGACAGTCTGAGAGAACTATCCAAACTTTGGAAGACATGTTGAGAGCTTGTGTCTTGGATTTCAAGGGTAGTTGGAATGACTATTTGACTTTGGTGGAGTTTGCTTATAACAATAGTTATCACTCCAGTATTAAGATGGCACCTTATGAGGCTTTGTATGGGAGAAAGTGTAGATCCCCAGTTTGTTGGGATGAGGTTGGAGAGAGGAGAATCTTGGGTCCTGAGATTGTTCAAAGGACCAGTGAAAAGATTGATGTGATTCGGGAAAGGTTGCGTGCAGCTCAGAGTAGACAGAAAAGTTATGCTGATCCACGGAGAAGAGAAGTGGAATTTGAAGTTGGAGACATGGTTTTCATTCGAGTGTCACCTATGAAAGGAGTTATGAGGTTTGGCAAGAAGGGTAAGTTAAGCCCTAGGTACGTGGGGCCCTTTGAAGTTTTGGAGAGAGTTGGTTCTGTTGCTTACCGGCTTGCTTTACCACCGACCTTGTCAAGGTTACATAACGTTTTTCATGTATCCATGTTGAGGAGGTATGTTCCCGATCCTTCTCATATCTTGAGTTATGAGCCACTTCAAGTCAAAGAGAACTTATCCTACGAGGAAGTCCCGATTCAGATTTTAGATCGTAAAGAGCAAGTGCTACGTAATAAGACTATACATTTGGTCAAAGTATTATGGAGGAACCACTCCATGGAAGAAGCTTCATGGGAGCGTAAAGACGAAATGCAATCCAAATATCCCCAGCTTTTTCTACAGTGAGGTATGTTTTGAATTTTCGAGGACGAAAATTTTATAAGAGGGGGAGAATGTAACACCCGTCTCACTTAAAATTTAATTTAATTACTTCTAGAGAGTAGATTTGATAAATTGCTTATTTATTTTGGAGGAAATAATTAATTTATATTGTGATTTTTACAATGATAATAATAATAATATCAATATTAATATTAAGGGGTAACGTGAATAACTATTTTGTGGTCTATTCAAAAATTAACTATTAGCCTCTTATCAGTTAAGGAAAAGGTTAAAAGGATTTGAACCTTTTTGGATTAGGATTTTTAGTGTCTTTGGAATTCTTTAGAAGTCCTAGCCTATGTTAACAACCTTATAATGAGTTTAGTGGGAATATAGGTGGGTCTTGGAAGTTTATTTTAGTTGTAGTGGGCTTCTAAATTTTCAGCCCAAGTGAAATTAGCCTTAACCTGAAATAGGCTTCTGAATTTTCAGCCCAAGTGCAACAGCTTTATATGAAAGAAAATTAGGGTTTCTCAAAAACAAAAGAAGAGGAGGCTGTGCACTTCAGGGCAGCCAGCAACTTCATCTTGGTTTTGAGGTAAGCATCATTCTAGGAAAGCCTTTTTTTTTTCTTTTTTTTTGCTGGGATTTCATCATTGACATGTTAGTGTTAGGGTTAGTATTAAGTTTGCTGGAATTTCAATTGTGTTTGCTGGAAATTCAATGATGGTTGCTGGAATTTCAATGATAATAATGTATAAATTGGATTGCCGAATATATATATATATATATATATTACATCAATAGTTCATCCATTGGATTCAATTGGATTGCCGATTATATATATATATATATATTACAATGATTAGTTCACATGGTTGGCCGAAAGTGGAGATTACGTGCTATTTATATATATATATATTAGATGTATTGGGTAGCTTTCATCAGATGAAGAGTTACGTGCTATTAAGTATATATATATATTAGATGTTTAGGTGGTTTTCATCAGATGAGGTCACGTGTTATTACATATATATATATATTAGTGTCTTTGGGTGATTTTCACCAGGTGGTATTACGTGTTCTTTTATATATATATTGGCCGAAAAAGAGAATTGTGATATTATATGGTCTTTGGGTGATTTTCACCAGGTGATAGTACGTGTTCTTTTATATATATATATATATATATATAGGTATATTAGGTGTTAGTTTAGGGTATACTTTGCATTTATAATTTAGAATAGGTGGGGGTTTATTAGAAGGAGATGTTAAATTTTAATTTTGCCAATCTTCTTAGTGGCTGAGGAAATTTTTTTATCAAGGACTTTGTGATTATTCAAAATCTGCCCTCATTGAGTTATTTAATTTTTATTTAGGTTCTAGTTGACGTCGTTTCGTGCGATTAAAGTGAAGCTTGGGTTAGCAACTAGAGGTAAGTAGACTTCAACACATGACGTCTCTCAAGACGTATATATTTATATATATATATATATATATAATTGTGGTAAAAATATATTTATATATATATACATACACATAATTGCAAAAGTGAAGTTTCAAAGACTTATACCATTGTTAGTGCTTTATACATACTCAAACTCTATTATTTATTGTATATTATTGTGAAACTGTATATGTCAAGAGTGTTTCAAATGGTCAACTAGACAGTCTGCAACCTTTGCCAACACAGGGTTAAGTGTTGGTCTTCGGCCGAAGTAGTGTTAGTGTGGTGTGGTGCAGTGTTATTGTTGCTCTTCGGAGCTAGTGTTGCCTCTTTGAGGTTAGTGTTATTGTTCCCATGGGAAATCACCCACCGAGTGTTTAGCAGCTTTTGTCTGTGTTTGACTAATATTTTTCATATTGAGTTACTGTTTATTTACTACTGTTCTTTTAGGTGGAAAATTGCTTATTTTCAAAATAAAATTGTTTCTACCTATTTGGTGCATATTGGCATATAAATGTGGTCGTTATTTTATTAATGTTTACAGTGTTATAGTGAAGTGTTTTATTTTAACAGCTTTATAGAATATATTATATTACAGTTTAAACTAATTTTAATTGTATCGTGATGACTATATTTTGTCAATGATATTATCGTTTTGTTTTGGAAGACATCCTCATGTTTGTAGTCTCTTATTGAGCCTTTAGCTCACCCCTTTTTCTATCCTTTCAGATTAGAGTTATGGAGTGTCTTTTGGTGGTAGATCAGTGGAGCCTTAGATGGACGACTTCGTTTGGAGCTTGATAGTTGCAGAATTGTTTTAGTAAAATTGTTTCAGGACAATGAGATTATTAATTTGGAACTATTTTGAGATGTTATTTGGAGATTTTACATTCAAAAAGAATATTATTGTTGTTTTGTTTTTATGGATTGTTAAGGAAATCTGATGATATTCAAGAAGTTTATTTGAGGATAAATATTACGCTCTGTTCCATTATGTCATTGTTGATTATTTCTAAGACAGGTTATGCATCTAAATCCTTATTAAGGGTTTGGGGTGTTACATTCTGCTATTATATATAGTACAATTAATAAAACAGCTATATAAAGATGCTTGAATCCCAAACATACTAAATAAAGCCCCACAATGATTCTTAATTTGATTCCTACAATTTCTCAGTAACTAAACAAAAATCATTATTATTATTATTATATAAAAAAAAAATTTAAAAACCAAAGCAATGACACAAAAAGAGAGATGGGATGGAATGTAAATTTAAACATCTTGTTTGGGCTGCATGTTTTATGTTAATTTACAATTTCCAAGATTCCTTGAATTTCATATGAAAAGTTGCTAGTCTTACATCAAGGAATTTAGGATTTTGAACATAATGTTGTAACAATGTACAGAAAAGAGGAATTATGAGAATGAAGATAGCCTCACCCTGCATAATTAGCTAAAATTACAACCCTATTTAGCTTGGCTGGAATGAAATTGAATTTCCCCTAATGAAATTCTGGCAATAGAGTATAAAATATTAAAATGGCAGCAACTAAAAGTCCATAGCTTTGAAATTTGAAATTAGAAGATTGCATAGCAAAGATCCATCGCAAAACCTCTGTTTCAAAAATAACATAAAAAATACCAAAATTGAGATCAAATCAAGACACAACAAACAGCCTTAATTTTTTTAGAAGGACTTGCAATTATTTGCACAAAGCTACCCTTTATAACAATTCCTAAACCAACAACATTAGTATTTTGCAGAAAATGAATAGGCCAATATACTTTAAATCATATAGCAGGTGGTTGATTCGATCTACTCATACTGAGCACTAGTAATAAATTAGTTTTGCAACCTAATTGTGATAGCCACCACTACAGTAGAATGTTATAAGTTATGGGGAAACGGGAACCTTTTTTCCAAGCAACTAATGATATTGTAACATTAACAATTTATTCAAATAAACTTTGTGCTTATGTTGCTTCTTAACACAAATAAAGTTTATTCACGGAATTAGAAACAGCCATAACAAATTATAATTTATCATTGAAACAGTGCATCTTTTTTTTTTCGGAAGTATAGAAGGAACTACTTGAAATTGAAGTATTGAAACAAACAACATACCTGTAGAGAAAATTACTTGAGTCCCAGCCCTGAGAATAAAGCATTTAAGCTTAGCACTTTTTCATGACAAAACTTTTATGGCACCACTACTAATTGACATATAATAATTTATAGGCTAATGAATCATTTAAATAGCAACAGGAGAATCTAATTGGTGAAACTCGCTACATTGTTGCCATATGTTAAAGCCATTCAAATATTTATATTTACTGAAAACAAAGAAATTGTATTTGTAAAGAACCTGTGATTGGCTGCAAGTATCTTCAAAAGGAGATTTCTACATAGTAGAAGATGAACTGTTTGGTGCGAGACAACACCATTTCAATCTCTTTTACCCAAAAACAATAATCCCAAAAAGAATCAAATCTGACCCAAATACCCAAAAAAAAAAAAATCAATTTTAACCCAAAGACCTTAGTTAAAACAAAATCTAACCCATATAATCATGAACTGATATAAAAAAACCAATAGTTAAAAAAAAAAATAGTTTATATTTCTGCACATGAATCTATATACATTCATTTAATCTAAGGATATAAAAGCATATGAATGATGTCAAGCACATAATTCCATAGATATATCAGAATCATAACAAAGATTCTAGTGCTTCAACTATTATATGACAAAACAAAGAAGTCATATCATATCTCAATAAACCTAGAAATCTCATTGGCGGTGTGCATCTGTAACCATAGCTTTTACGAATCAAGTTCGTACCCATATAAAATTATATATATGCCAAGCCACAGTATCCGAAACTTGAATGAATATATCACATATATCAATCACAGCACATAGATTTATTGAACAATAGTTCTAAAACAAAATTATGCAGCAAAATTACTGCAGAAATTTGAAACATCAAGAAAACGGTTTTCTTTTATACTAAAACCCAATCACATGTTACCGGTAGTAGTTTAGGCGGTCTGATGTTGGAGAGGGACTGGCTTGCCAGTGGATGATGGTCTGACACTCCATCAATTCCTCTCTCAATCTCTTTTTGTTTGTCTCTTTATAGTTACCTATGCTCATTTGTCTATTTTTGTGACTAATGATTCGGTTTCTTTTATTTCTATACGATGAAACATTGTCTTTCATTAAGTCATAAAGTAAAGCGTTGGGCAAACAAAACAAAAACAAAAATCCTAGAGCAAATATTCAAAATCCCACAATTTCACTTCATCCCTACAGAGAAATTGAATGATTTAAATCTAAAAGAGAAAAATTCAAAAAAAAAAAAAAACTATTAATGAAAATATTTAATAAAAATAGTCATATCAGAATCCTATTTTCTAAGCCCTAATTTCTGAATTTAAATCTGGAACCAAACCCAAATGTAATTGTAAAAGTTGAAAACGTATAACAGATCTAATTTACCTTACCCCATCGGAGGCGTTGTTTATGGGCAGAGGAGACCTTTTTTTTCCGTTCCTGGCATTGAACTATACGGTAGCGGTTCCGAAGTGATGGTAGCAGAATGCTATACATTGGGAGGAAGTAGGCCTAATGGTGAAACACAAACCGAAAAGCAAAGAGGAAAGCTTCCCGGTGAGGAGTCAACCATCCCTAGATTAATTCCTCTCTTTCTGCGTTTCACGGTTGATGGGTTTTCTCTGTTTTTTTTTTTTTTAATAAATAGAATGTGATTGGGAGTTTGAAGTGTATGGGTAGGAAAGGGGGAATTCTCTTGCCATTGTTGGGATTTCTCGCTCTCGCTTTAGGTCTCTCTATGTGTTAGGATCTTCGGCGTGCCTCGTCTCTCTTTCCTTTCATCGTGCACCAATTTTTTTTTTTTAGCGGCTAGTTTCCTTTTATACCCAGAGGCTCCAAATAGTGTTTAACATACTGAACCATGGTAATTGATCACTTTTTTTAATTGCAACATTTTTTGTTTTGTTTTTTTATTTTATTTTATTTTAATTGGTTTTTTTTTTTAACCGATTATTTAATTTATACTTTTTTTTAATTGCATGTGTGGCAGAGTTTTGAAAGGCCAAACGTTGTAACGTGCGACTATTTTACTTAAAAGTTGTATATGTGTCTGAATTTTGGATAAGCAGTTATCCTATTTGTCACCACCTCCTTAATTGTAGGAATCCACTTTCTCTCAACTTCTGCTATTATATATATATATAGAGAGAGAGATTCAGATAGGAGAACATCTTTTCATGCATAGTATTTTATACTATATATAATAATAACTTATATGCTCTTCGTAGGAATATAATTGTTCTCCTTTTTTTTATTAGAATAATATTACCAAAACTTTTCGGATTGAATTTCTTTCATTTCTTACAAAGTCACCTAATATAATATTGATCGTTTAAAATCATATACATACATATATGTATATATATTCTTGTTATAGAATAATCTTTTTAACTTAAATAAGATAATTGGTAACTTTGTCTTAACTAGAAACATCTTGACGAATAAGAAAACTTTTATTTATAAACTTATTCTCATAAAATGTTATAACTTTCATAGTCATAAAACTTAACATATATTTGATAACTTTTTAACATAAATTTGTACTTTCATCAGAAACTTTATCTTTACAAAACACTAAAACCTTTTCATCGGATTCTTTATCTTTAAAGCATAATAGAATTTCAAAAACTTTTATCTTTAAAATATAGCTTTTCTTTACATGAGAGCTTTCAACTTTTCATAACGCATTTAAACAAAATCATTCTCTCATGATCAATAACATAATATAGCTGTTCATAACGTATTGGTTAGTCCATATTTGATAAGTCTGTACTTGGTGCATGTGCATAACAGAGAAGGCCTCATCACATTTGGGTGCTCTCATGTGTATGATATTGTCCTCTATGGGAGGCCTGATGGCACATCCCCTCAAGGTTTTGTTCCTCCCCACCGTCTGTACACATTGGGGAGAAGGCCTTGTTCAGATTAGAGTTATGGGCAACCCCATTTCCTCTACTTTAAATGGCCAAACAGATAAAATTTTCCATGGAAAGCCAGTAATTTAACCCCTACTAACTGAAATTCATAGTTTGCATAACATTTCACAATAATAGCATTTCCATTATTTTCTTTAAACATTATGTTCGTGGAATTAGTAATGGCATTAATATACTTAAATCATATATATAAGGTTTTGAAAACTCACAAACATATCTTTGTCTGAAACATGATTATATGCCATATCTCTAATCAAAAACCTTTTAATGCATAATACACTTTAAAATAACCTCATGACTTACCAAATGCTCATATAACTTATCCCTTACTTGAAAGCAGATGAATCAGAGCCTACAGTTGAAGGAGCTCAAATTTGGGGGCTGGTAATACTTAAACCAAACATCAAAGCTTATTACTTACTATCAATTATTCCTTATCATAGACTTACACATTCATCTCAAAACCTATCTCTTAAAATCAAAGAAGTCCTAATCCCACTTCAACAAGGTTCCCACAAACATATTATACACACATCAACAAATGATGTACCAAACTAAAGAAAACCAACATCCTCATATATATATATATATATATATATATATATCATATCACCAGAGGTGTCAACTTCATTTCAAAATGTGCTTGAGATTAAGGCAATAATACATGCATAAACATAAACTCTTTTAAGCATGGTCATATAACCATATACACTCATATGGCAACATGAAAAGTAGTAGAATGGTTTAGAACTCCTCCTTTGAGTACTAAACCTTGAACCATGGTATACAAAATTTAGTTGTGATCCAGACATACCAAATGATGAGCATAATAATTTATGGCTTAAATCATTCACCCTAACTTTAGAATTAAATCCTCAAAGTTAGGCATGTCCCTTACTGTTCACTGTTTTATTCCAGCAGCATATACTTCACTTATAAAATACAAATGGGCTATCAATTCACATCCAAACTTTATGAAATTTTACAGAGAAACTCCTCTGGATGTCTAGTAAATACCATATCAATTTCGGAGTCATAGCATAAAACCATAATTTACTAAAAATCATAAAATACAGCATACTCAAATCTGTCCTGACAGAATTTTATGCAACTTAGGAATTAAACCATTATTTTTATATTGATCTAAATGCTGTGAGACCACTTCCATTACAACCATATGTGTCTTAGCATTCATAAGAACTACTCTTAGCATCCTATTCACTGTACACAATTTAATACATAATTTATCATGCATAAACACAGAATCTGTCACAGTGACAGCTTTGCAACATTTTCTTGTAAATTCACAAAAAGTTATCAAACGATGGTATTTTCTTATGAAATTTAATACACACATACTAGACATATTATATAATAATCTCCAACAAACCTTTTACCCATAGCTGTCCTAGAAAAATACAGAATTTATAATGACCAAACAGGTTAACCAGTGAGTGCACTCTTAACAAGGTCATAGACTAACTCTCAACAAGCTTCAATTACTGAATCAACTACACATTCAGAACCTCAATTAACAATCACTTAAGTTTATATAAACAATAGAAAAAAGAATTAGATTTTCCCCTTACCCTAGGCACGGTTCTTGGAGTGATAGAGCTAGAATCACTCTAACTTTAAATTGGGAACAAAAGCTAGAGAAGAATTGAAAGGAATCTCTTGTAGCTGCTGGACCCGTAGGTGTGAGAGGGAGAGGAAAGTTGAGAGCTTTTTCTTCTTTTGGTGTTGGACCTGTGGGTATGAAAGAGGGAGAGGGCTTCTTGAGTCTTCTAGTTTCTTTGACAAAGTCAAAGAAGAGATAAGGTGCAGCCAATAAGAACAAAGAAAGAAGAAAATAAAGGAGAAAAGAAAGACGAATAGGGGATGAAGCTTCTGTTGCAGCCAAGAAGAGATAAGGGAGAAAAATTTGTGGGGCACGTGTCTTAACAAGGAAAGAAAAGTTTGACTCACCTTTTCAACTTTTAGCTTTTATGCTTTTCACCCTCACAAAGTTCTATATTCTAGGAAGGCCCAAATTCTAAAATAACTTTGCATATAAACCCTTACCACTTTTTTTTTTTAGGGGAAAACCATGAAACTTATTTTATTGGAATAAGCCTACAGAATCTGCTTGAAGTACATTTTGAAACTGTGATGGAACTTCTTCCATCCACATTAAAAAATCTGGTATGCATACGGCATAGCTAGCCAGATTATGAGCTAAACTATTACATTCCCTCTTTGTATGAGAGTAACATAATTCAATAAAACAATGTGACAATTTTTTTGCATCCTCAATTAATAAACCCAGTGGGATCAGCAGCCTTTCCTCCTCCATTAAGCCTTTAATAACACTCCAGGAGTCTCCTTCCAGGACAGCACGGTTAACACCAACATCAAGAGCAAATGAGGGAGCCCAACCTGCTGCTAACGCCTCAATCTCGTTACTGCCTAGCTGTTGGTGTATCAGTTTTGAGCAAGATGCAATTACCCATCCTCTGTGATCTCTAATCACAACACCTACACCTATTTTCTTCTCGTTTGGAAAAACCGCACCATCAAAATTAATTTTGTAAAGATCTGATGGTGGCAGTCTCCAACGACTCTCTGATCGACGAACCTGTTGCACCTGAGTAGCTGGGGTAACTTGCCTGCCTTGGTAATCTTCCAACCAAGCTTTTGAGAGGTGGGCAAGCTGGTGAAGAGTGTCTACAGGCTGATTAAGGCAAACCTGGTTCCGCTGATTCCATATTGTCCAAGCTGTGATGGCGAATAGCTCAAGCTGACATTTATTTTTTATTTGCCATGATAAGAGCTCTTTGAAGTCCACGAATTTCACCGAACCCCTGCTGCTCCATAGCTCCACATCAGTCCACACCAAATCTAGTTCTGAGCATGACCACAAAGCGTGAAATGGAGTTTCTGTTAGGATATGTGCCCTTAAATCCTATTGTATGATGCTATGTATGATATTAAGTATGACATTATGTGAGAAATGATGCATGACTTAATATTGTGTTTAATAAAGTTGTTTTATTCTTATCTAAAATAATGGTAACATGAATATTCAGACATTATCAAATAGTCCATGAGATGCATAGTATGTGATTTATGTGATTTAGTCACAGAAGATATAGATCACAAGTTCTTTGTAAACTCAGAATTTTGGTTCGTAGTCGGTGATGAAATTGGGTATTTCATTTGCGAAGACTATAGCATATTAACTACGATGATTTGTCTTGATCATGGAAGTGGTGACTTCTAGTTTATATGTTGATATGTTTTAAGAGTTAAGACATATTGAACTGGACCGCTGTGAGATTTATTATTCTCCTAACGACTGTCAATTGAATAATAAATCTCACGACTTGTATTCACATGAACTCTTAATCTTGAGAGAATAATGGACCTGATCATGAAATGTAGGTTGCTTTGATATATCAGGAGTGAGATCTAAAGTAACAGTCAAAATCTCAGTATGTTGGGCAGCCACATTTAGTGTTGATGGAACATATATTCTCAAGATGGAATTCATAGTCTCTTAACAGAGATATAAAATATTCCCTTGAGATAAGTTTAATGGGTGCAGTTATTCAGAGAGTTAGGCCTAACCACTTTAGTAAGACTAAAGTATATATTTATGAAATTGGATTTTATAAATATATGGTGAATAACTCAAAAGGATTAAACCGGGTACTCAAGGATTAAGATGTAGTAATTTACAAAGTGGCAGTCTATCTTCATGACTTTGTATTACTACGAATATTTTATGAAGGGGTTGCATGTATAATAAAGTCTTGGGATATAATTTATTAATGAGGCCTAGAGTGCAATTATATTTATATAGCGGTATTAAATATAATTAATGGTAACTTTGGACTTGTCAAGAGTTGACAGAAAAGCCCGAGGCCTATTGGAGCTAGTGTCTTATTTTTTCCCTTTTGGTCCCACTCCAAGCCACACACTAAAGCCCAATTGGGAAGGTCCAAAAGGCTAGCCTAATTAGATAATCAGTTATGTGAAGAGAAACATACAGAATTTTATATAGAATGAAATGATTTGTATGTTTTAAGAAGATAAGAATATGATATAAGGAAGAGAGAAACTCTTTCATATATTCTCTCTAGAAAACATAGAACTGATTGAGAGACCACACATCTTGGGCATCAAGTGGAATTGGAGTGAAGATTGAAAGTCTTCCCGAGTACTTCTTCATTCGGTTTTGAATTTCACCGCATCAAGGTACACACTCTTGTTCTTATATTCTGAAACCTACATAGTACATGTTATCAATTGGAGTGAACCTTATATTCTCCACATTTGGGGTTGTCCAGCACATGTGTTAAAAGGGAAGTCTGATAAGTTGGAACCAAAATCAGAAGTATGTTTGCTTGTGGGTTATCCAAAAGAAACTAGGGGTTATTTATTCTATAGTCATAAAGATAACAAAGTTTTTGTTAGTACAAATGCTAAATTCTTGGAATATGACTATATGAATAATTTTACTCCTAGAAGTAGAGTTGTTTTGGCTGAAATGAATGAACCTGTAATTAAACAACCAATGGTTAAAACTAGGGATGATGTGGCTGTATTGGATACACCACAAGATACTACTCATGAGACGTCTAGTACACAGTTGCCTCGTCGTAGTGGGAGGAATGTTAGGCCACCTATAAGATTCATAGGTCTTGGAGAGACTTATGAGGCTATCTCAGAGGAGGCCGAAACTGATCCTTACACTTATGAAGAAGCAATGAATGATATAGATGCACATTATTAGGTCCAAGCTATGAAATCAGAATTAGATTCCATGTATTCCAATAAAGTTTGGGATCTTGTAAAGGCGCCTAACGGCATTAAACCTGTTGGTTGCAAATAGGTTTACAAGAGGAAGAGAGGGATAGATGGAAAGGTTGAAACCTTTAAAGCAAGGCTAGTAGCAAAAGGGTATACTCAAAAAGAAGGTATTGATTATGAGGAAACCTTTTCACCAGTAGCAATGCTTAAATATATCAGAATTCTCTTATCCATTACTGCTCATTATGATTATGATATTTGGCAAATGGATGTCAAGACTGCATTTCTTAATGGCAATCTTGAAGAGGAAATCTATATGAAGCAACCAGAAGGTTTCATAGCAAAGAACCAAGAGCAAATGGTATGCAAGTTGAATAGGTCCATTTATGGACTTAAGCAAGCATCTAGGTCATGGAACATCAAATTTGATCAAGCAATCAAATCGTTTGGTTTTGAACAAAATCTTGATGAACCATATGTGTACAAAAGACATCAAGACAAAGCAGTAATGTTCCTAGTGCTTTATGTTGATGATATTCTACTCATTGGAAATGATGTAGGTGTAATGTCATCAGTAAAGGTTTGGTTGTCAAGCCAATTTGATATGAAGGACTTGGGTGAGGCTAACTTTATTTTAGGGATAAAGCTTTGGCGAGATCGTAAGAATAAGATGCTAGGCTTATCACAAGCTGGATATATAGATAAGGTTCTAGAGCGGTTTAGCATGCAAAACTCCAAGAAAGGATTACTTCCTTTCAGACATGGAGTTCCTCTGTCTGATGACTAAAGGCCTAAGACTCAAGAGGAAGAAGATATGATGAGACAAGTTCCTTATGCTTCTGCAGTAGGAAGTCTCATGTATGCCATGCTTTGTACTAGACCAGATATCTGTTTTTCAGTTGGCATGGTTAGCCGATATCAATCAAATCCAGGACCACAACATTGGCAAGCTGTAAAGCATATTCTCAAGTATCTGCGGAGAACGAGAGATTATATGCTTGTTTACCGTTGTGAGGATTTGATTCCCATTGGCTATACAGATTCAGACTTTCAATCGGATCTAGATTTGAGAAAGTCCACGTCAGGATGTGTATTCACCTTGGGAGGTGGAGCCATAAGTTGGAGGAGTCTTAAGCAATCTTGTATTGCGGACTTCACCATGGAAGCTGAATATGTTGCTGCTTGTGAGGCGGCAAAGGAATCTGTTTGGCTCAAGAAATTCCTTTCTGATCTTGGTGTAGTGAGAATGGAGCAAGTTCCTATCACATTGTTTTGTGACAATAGTGAAGCGGTTGCACAATCCAAAGATCCAAGGAATCACAAGAAAGGAAAACACATTGAGAGAAAGTACCACATCATTCGAGACATCGTTGCTCGTGGAGATATGGTGGTAGCAAAGATTGAAAGTACAAATAATCTAGCAGATCCCTTTACCAAAGTCTTGCCTCAAAGGACCTTCGAGTCACATTTGGAGGGAATGGGCGTTAGATTAGTGCACAATAGTCTTTAGGGCAAGTGGGAGATTGTTAGGATATGTGCCCTTAAATCCTATTGTATGATACTATGTATGATATTATGTATGACATTATGTGAGAAATGATGTATGACATAATATTGTGTTTAACAAAGTTGTTTTATTCTTATCTAAAATAATGGTAACATGAATATTCGGACATTATCAAATAGTCCATGAGATGCATATTATGTGATTTATGTGATTTAGTCACAGAAGATATAGATCACAAGTTCTTTGTAAACTCAGAATTTTGGTTCGTAGTCGGTGATGAAATTGAGTATTTCATCTGCGAAGACTATAACATATTAACTACGATGATTTGTCTTGATCATGGAAGTAGTGACTTCTAGTTAATATGTTGATATGTGTTAAGAGTTAAGACATATTGAACTGGACCGCTGTGAGGTTTATTATTCCCCTAACGATTGTTAATTAAATAATAAATCTCACGACTTGTATTCACATGAACTCTTAATCCTGAGAGAATAATGGACCTGATCATGAAATGTAGGTTGTTTTGATATATCAGGAGTGAGATCTAAAGTAACGGTCAAAACCTCATTATATTGGGCAGCCACATTTAGTGTTGATGAAACATATATTCTCAAGATGGAATTCATAGTCTCTTAACGGAGATATAAAATATTCCCTTGAGATAAGTTTAATGGGTGCAGTTATTCAGAGAGTTAGGCCTAACCACTTTAGTAAGACTAAAGTATATATTTATGAAATTGAATTTTATAAATATATGGTGAATAACTCAAAAGGATTAAACCGGGTACTCAAGGATTAAGATGTAGTAATTTACAAAGTGGCAGTCTATCTTCATGACTTTGTATTACTACGAATATTTTATGAAGGGGTTGCATGTATAATAAAGTCTTGGGATATAATTTATTAATGAGGCCTAGAGTGCAATTATATTTATATAGTGGTATTAAATATAATTAATGGTAACTTTGGACTTGTCAAGAGTTGACAGAAAAGCTTGAGGCCCATTGGAGCTAGTGTCTTATTTGTTCCCTTTTGGTCCCACTCCAAGCCACACATTAAAGCCCAATTAGGAAGGCCCAAAAGGCTAGCCCAATTAGATAATCAGTTATGTGGAGAGAAACATACAGACTTTTATATAGAATGAAATGGTTTGTATGTTTTAAGAAGATAAGAATATGATATAAGGAAGAGAGACACTCTTTCATATATTCTCTCTAGAAAACATAGAACTGATTAAGAGACCACACATCTTGGGCATCAAGTAGAATTGGAGTGAAGATTGAAAGTCTTCCCAAGTACTTCGTCATTCGGTTTTGAATTTCACCGCATCAAGATACACTCTCTTGTTCTTATATTCTGAAACCTTCATAGCACATGTTATCAATTGCGAATGAAGTAGATCTGTTTATTTTCCGCTGTGTATATTTTGTATGCGATGCAAACATATATATTTCCTAACAGTTTCAGCGGAAGTGTGGCATCTGACATAGAGATGGTCCAATGAAATTTTGCGACGAAACAGAGCAATCTTTGTGGGCATGGCATTATGGCAAGTGCGCCATAACAGGGTTTTAACCTTAGGTGGTACCTTCAAAGACCACATCTCCCTCTGAACTTGCTTGTCTTCGTTTGTTGCCTCTCTTAATTCCACATTCAACTCCTCCTCTTCTTTCAGAAATCTATACCTAGTTTTGCAATTATATCTTCCATCACAAGAGTGTGGCCAAAACAAAATATCCTCAGCTGCTTCCTAGCTTAAGGGAATATTCTTTATTAATTTTGCTTCTTCAGAATTGAACAGCTCGTCTAGCATATCTCCATTCCATTGTCTGCTTCTTGGGTCGATTAAGACATCCACTGTAGCATTTTCAAAGTCTGCCAAGGGACAAGCCATCACCTGTGGAGGGTGCTTCCTTGGCAGCCAGTGGTCTTGCCAGGTTCTAATTTTTTTCCCATCACCCACTCTCCACCTAGCCCCCCTCTGAATAACATCCCTCCCTACAAGTATACTCCTCCAAGCATAAGATCCCATCCTTGAATCCTTTGCCTCCATAATGGTTGAATTAGGAAAAAACCGGGCCTTGAAAACTTTGTAGAAAAGGGAATTTTGGTTGTGCAAAAGGTGCCACGCTTGCTTTGCTAATAGGGAGTCATTGAATTTGGCCAAATCTCTAAAGCCCTTACCACCTACATCTTTGGCCTTGGTCAACTCATCCCATTTAACCCAATGGATCTTCCTTTGATCACCTCTTTGACCCCACCAAATTTTTTTTACCATAGCTTCGATCTCATTACATAGACCCATTGGAATTTTGAAACATCCCATTGTATAGGTGGGAATGGCTTGGATGGTTGATTTTATCAACACTTCTCTACCAGCTTAGGAAAGTAACTTCCCTTCCCAACCTTGGATTTTTCGCCACACCCTCTCCTTTATATAGTTGAAGCTTGCTTTTTTCCCTTTTCCCACGAAAGATAGTAGCCCTAAGTACTTCTCATATTGCATGATTTCTAGTACACCCCACGCTTCTTTGATTTGGTCTTTTATAGCACCTTCCATTGCTTTACTAAAGAAAAGTGCCGCCTTGCTCTTATTAATTTGTTGGCCGGAGGCATCTTCATAATCACTCAATATATCCAACACCTTGCCACACTCCTCCATTGTAGCCCTGCAAAAAAGAAGACTATCGTCTGCAAAAAGCAAATGTATTAATTTAGGGCCCCTTCTACAAAGGGAAAAGCCATGAATATCCCCATTCCTTTCTGCTTTTTTTATCAGCCCATTCAACCCTTCAATACAAAGCAAGAAAAGGAAAAGGGAGATAGGGTTGCCTTGCCTTATACCCCATTGTTGGGTAAATCATGCCACATGGTTCTCCATTCACCAAAACTGAGTAGGTAACAGTTTTAACACAGAACATAATCAGATGTATCCACCCTTCCTTGAAGCCCATCCTCCTCATAACCCCTTCTAAAAAAGCCCATTCCACCCTATCGTAAGCCTTACTCATGTCAAGTTTACAGCCATACAGCCATGGGACCCAAAATTAAATCTTTGCAAGCAGTGTAGGGTTTCAAAAGCCACCAATATATTGTCAGAGATTAGTCTATCTTTTGTAAAGGCTGATTGGTGTTCTGTAATGATCGAGGGTAGGACTTTCTTTAAATGGTTGGCTAAAACTTTAGAGGAAATTTTGTACAACACGTTACACAAACTAATAGGGCGATAATGGTAGGCATATTCAGGGGAGTCATTTTTAGGGATCAAAGTGATAAAAGTGTGATTAAGGGCATGTGGGAATGTACCTGAGTTAAGCCACATCAAGATGGAGGAAGTAACATCCTGGCTAACCGTACCCCAAAAGTGTTGGTAGAATAGTGGAGGCATACCGTCTGGACCCGATGCTTTTAGTGGAGCCATTTGTTGCAAGGCCACCTCCACTTCATGGACATCAAATCTTTGGCATAACAAAACATTCATTTCATCCGTAATCACATTTGGCACATACTCCAGCACCCTAGAAGCATCCACTTGCCCCTTGGAAGTGAAAAGAGAATGATAGTAGCTTACAAGGACTCCAGTAATCTCTTCCATATTTGTTTTACATGAGCCCCTTTCATCTCGAATCCCTTCTATCAATTTTTTTCGGTGTCTTTTCGTGGCATAGCTATGAAAGTACTTTGAGTTTCTATCTCCTTGCCTTGCCCATAATAGTCTTGACCTCTGTGCCCACATAGTAGCCTCCTTATCACGCCACTCTTCAATTTCTTTTTTTAATTGCCTAACCCTAGTATTGTCACCCCTTTGAATAGCTTCCACTTCTGCCTTGAGGAGTAGTTTCCCCAATTTTTCCAGTTCCCTTCGCACATTTCCAAACACGTTTTTATTCCACCAATTTAACTCTTTACCACATTTTTCCCCTCTATGCAGTATCCCTTCCTCAAACATGGAACCACCCCCATCGCACACGGCTTAGAAAATTTCAGAACATCCGCGATTCGACAACCACATTTCTTCAAACCAAAACAATTTCTTTTTTATAGGAGGATCCAAACCCGAGAACATAATGTGGATCGGGACGTGGTCTGAAGAATCACAATGTAAGTGGTGAACCCTCATGCTAGGAAACTTTAAAAACCAATTATTTGTGGCCAAACCTTGATCTAGTCTCTCCCATTTTGAGTTACCATTATCAAAATGTCTAGCCCATGTGAATTTGGGTCCAACATAACCCAAATCCATAAATCCACATTCATCTAAAACTTCTCTGAAAAGCTGCATTTGGTTGTGGGGCCTAACAGCACCGCCCACTTTCTCATCTTCTCTAATTATTTCATTAAAATCCCCAAAGCAAAGCCATGGAATATCAGATAGGGAATTGAGATACCTGAGCTTCTCCCACGCTTCTACCTTTCTTGCAGTTTCAGGTTCCCCATAAAAACCAGTTAATCGCCACTCGTTTTCTGAATCCTTATCTACTATTGCATCAATGTAGTACTTGCACGATCCTATTGCCGTCAGATTTATGGAAGACTTCCAAAACAGAGCCAAACCACCCCCTTGCCCTTCCCTTTGGACCACCCATCTATGCTCGTGTTCAATGCTTCTTTGTACAATCTCTAACCTTGCATCATCTGTAAGTGTCTCAGCCACAAACACTACAGAGGGATCTTTTGCTCGTGTGATTTCCACAAGCTTTCTTCCTGTGCGTAGGTTCCCAAGCCCACGACAATTCCAACCTAAACAACTCATTGCCCCTGGCGGGGTTGATGATCAGCCTCCGCCAAAATGATAGGTATTTCATTATCATTGTGAGAAATCTGAATACGCTTTAGGGTTAATTCCACTTGGTCCTTTGAGATTACAAGCTCCCTTTTCTTTCCTGAGATTTTTGGTGTCGTTTGCTTCTGTGTTTGTGTGGCTGGCTTGCTTCTACGTGTCCAAGATGGTAGAACACGTTTTGTTTGTGTTGAAACCCTAGAAGGCACGTGAGGGTTTTTTTTTTATTAAGCTTCTGAATTGGGCTCATGCAATTAGTTCCATCATGTGGCATTGATTCCACTTCAGCCTCTTTTTCTTCTCTTGACACTTCAGCTATGTAAGTTTCCTTAGTTGGCATCGTTTCCACATTAGTGGAAACGAAATTATTTAGAGGCGTGATTATTGGGTCGGTGGTCTTAATGGGGTTTAAACCGCTACGGCCGTTATGCATTGAATTGTGATTACAACCTGACTTGTAACGGACATCAGCCTCCTTTGCTCCCTCCGGTCTGGTGGTTGGCTCTGAGTTTGGATGAACCGGTATCGTCTCTACCATTGGTTGGCAAGCCTTACCAGGTTGATCTTTCTTCCTAGTGGAATAATACCCTGGTACAGAAACTACATTCTTCTTCGAAACCACGAATGGCTGTGCTCGTAAACCATGTCCAAACTCCCTTTGATCAGCCTTAAGGGTTCCTTCACTTTCTATCCACCTCTCGCAGTCCCGATCATCGTGTAAGAGGCTACCACACCAATAGCAGAGATTCGGTAATCTTTCATACCTGAATGACACCCACACCTACTTATTATCGCCTAAAGAAACCAGGCGACCCCGAAATAAAGGCATCGTTACATCTACTACAACTCTCACTTGAATAAAATGACCCCTATTGTAAAGCTTCTGCTTAGAATGGCTGATAACATCTCCCACGACTCCGCAAATTTCTTCCGCTGCTATAGCTGTCATGTACTTCATTGGGAGTCCATGGACTTGCACCCAGAACGTAGTCTTTTCAAACTTAACGTCCTGAAATGGTTGCTCATGGTTATAACGTTGCATGATGACCAAGTGCTTGTCGAAACTCCAAGGCTCGCTGCTTAGGATTCTGTCAACATCCTCCTTTGTCTCGAAGGAGAAGAGCATCTCATGATCTCCAATCTTTTGTATTTTGAAGCCCTTCTTTGCCCGCCATAATGGGTTAAAAGTCCTGACTATTGAGTCAACATTAATGGCTCTCTTTGTTGTGAATTTTGCAGCAATAGAGAATTGGTGCACACTTTCATCTTCAGTGAGGCAGCAGCCCAGTCCTTCCCTATCTGATAAGGATAGATGCTTCCAAGATTGTGCAAGATCCTCCATTGGTTTTGTCTGAACTTCTTCCCACCGCTTGGAAAACTGTTTCCCATACCCCTAGAAAAAAACCCCCCACAAGCCTAGGAATACACTTAGTAATTCCCAGGAACCCAACAACACCTTCACTAAAAGGGACAAACTTTTCTACAGTGCAAGAAAGACAGAGCGTCCACTCCCCCCTCTCAAGCAGCAGAGAAACACTTTACCTTTGAATTCTTAGCAAACAGTTAACCCTTACCACTTTATACTTAATTAAACACCAACAACTATATATCTAATAACTTAACCACTTAATATAGTTTTGTACATAATTATACTTAGTGTATATATATATATATATTCATAATACAATTAGCCATTCAATTACATATAATCTTTACAATTCTTATTCAATGGCATTATTAATAATGTTCTTATTAAATACTCTTATATTAATTTTAGAAAGTAAGTAACTCAAAATAATAATTAACAACTTGAACACATAGGTTAACTATAAAGTTGGGTCAGGGTGTTACACTCCACCTCAAGCTAATCTACTCTCCCTTTTTGACCGTAATGGCCAAAGATCCTTGAAAGCATCAGACTTAGAGTTTGATTTTTCCAAGTCTTTAATCTGAGAAGATAGGGCAATGATCTGGCCTTGAAGGTGTGTAAACCACCACGTGGAATAGTCAATGTATGCATTCATCATGGCATGCATCTGTTCTACCTTTCCAAGTATCAAATCAAGGTGGTTAGGTGCTCTAGCTTGTGCTTGAGAAGATGGCTGTGGAGTATCCTCCGGTCCATGAGTAAACCGATCAATCTCATCTTCGGTGCTACCACCTTCATTTGCAGCTTCATCTCTTGGAATTTGTGCTACACTGGCTTCTAGACTAGGAATGTGAGCTTTACTCTGGTTCATAATGTGCTCACTTATTGCCTCTTCCCTTGGCATGACCAGGAGTCCACTTGGAATCTTCACCCTTTTCTTTGATATTAGTGACATGACAAGGCTTGGAAATGGTAGAGTCATCCTTGTCTTCCTTTTCTGAATGCACTTGACAAAAAGGTGGTAGATGTGACCATAAATATCAATCTCTTTGTGAGTAAAGAGATCATAGAAGAGAATGGTCCTTGGCCCCAACAAAGTTGTCAAATTCTTCATCGGATAAAGGTTGAAGATCATGATATAGGCTAAAGCTCTCATCACAGGAGATAAACTAATCATGTACAAGGCTGTCTTCTTGAGCTGACCTCCAAGAACTTGCGCAAGAGGCTCAAGCTTGTCTTTCCTCTAATTATACTGTAGAGAAGTATCCAAAGTCATTGTTCGAATCTCTAAAAGCTCTTGGATTGACTCTCTAGTGATAATGAACTCTTTCCCCATGACCCAGCAACTAATGTGGTCATCTTCCACAAATGCATTTACAAAGAATCCTTGATGGTGCACTCATACACATCACCCAAGGGATTCAGCAATTTGGTTCATGTCCTCGCCTTGAACACTTCCGGAATGGATTTAATGTCCACACTCCTTTACATGATGATCGTAACATTCTTGTAGTGATTGATGAAGGCACTGTTAGCATCTTGACTTCTGAATGAATCGAGGGAGTAACAAGGACGCTTTGCTGATTTCTTTACAGCTGACTTACAAGGAGACATCTACAAAGATGAACAAACACACAAACCATACACAAACATGGTAACAAACTTGATTAGATACAAGTTAGTCCATAAACAAGAACAAATAAGAAAATAACTATAGGAAAATAACATGTTTGTATCGCATACAAAACATACGCAGCAGAAAATTAATGGATCTACTTTATTCGCAATTGATAACATGTGCAATGTAAATTTCAGAATATAAGAACAAGAAAGTGTACCTTAGTATGGTGAATTTCAAAACAAAGATTAGAAGTACTCGGGAACACTTTTAATCTTCACTCCAATTCCACTTGATGCCCAAGATGTGTGGTCTCTCAATCAGTTTTATGTGTTTGTTCTTGAGAGAATATGAAAAAGTGTCTCTCCTTATTAACATACAAAACCATTTCATCTCTTATAAAATTCTGTATGTTTCTCTTCACATAACTGATTATCTAATTGGGCTAGCCTTTTGGGCCTTCCCAATTGGGCTTTAGTGTGTGGCTTGGAGTGGGACCAAAAGGGAACAAATAAGACACTAGCTTTAATGGGCCTTAGGCTTTTCTATCAACTCTTAACAAGTCCAAAGTTACCATTAATTATATTTAATACCACTATATAAATATAATTGCACTTTAGGCCTTATTAATAAATTATATCCCAAGACTTTATTATACATGCAACCCCTTCATAAAATATTTGTAGTAATACAAAATCATGATTATAGACTGCCATTTTGTAAATTACTACATCTTAATCCTTGAGTACCCAATTTAATCTTTTTAAGTTATTCATCATATATTTATGAAATCTAATTTCATAAATATATACTTTAGTCTTACTAAAGTGGTTAGGCCTAACTCTCTGAAAAACTGAACCCATTAAACTTATCTCAAGAGAATATTTTATATCTCCGTTAAGAGACTATGAATTCCATCTTGAGAATATATGTTCCATCAACACTAAATGTGGCTGCCCAACATACTGAGGTTTTGATTGTTACTTTAGATCTCACTCCTGATATATCAAAGCAACCTACATTTCATGATCAGGTTCATTATTCTCTCAAGATTAAGAGTTCATGTGAATAGAAGTCGTGAGATTTATTATTCATTTAACAGTTGTTAGGAGAATAATAAATCTCACAGTGGTCCATTTCAATATGTCTTAACTCTTAAAACATATTAACATATCAACTAGAAGTCACCACTTCCATGTTCAAGACAAATCATTTTAGTTAATATGCTATAGTCTTCGCAGATGAAATTCCCAATTTCATCGCCGACTACGAACCAAAATTCTGAGTTTACAAAGAACTTGTGATCTATATCTTCTGTGACTAAATCACATAAATCACATACTATGCATCTCATAGACTATATGATAATGTCCAAATATTCATGTTACAATCATTTTAGATAAGAATAAAGCAACTTTATTAATCACAATATTAAGTCATACATCATTTCTCACATAATGTCAAACATAATATCATACATAGTATCATAGAATAGGATTTAAGGGCACTTATCCCCACAATCTCCCACTTGCCTTAAAGACTATTGTGCACTAATCTAACTCCCATTCCCTCCAAATGTGACTTGAATGTCCTTTGAGGCAAGGCTTTGGTAAAGGGATCTGATAGATTATTTGCACTTTCAATCTTTGCTACCACCACATCTCCACGAGCAACAATGTCTCGAATGATGTGGTACTTTCTCTCAATGCGCTTTCCTTTCTTGTGAGTCTTGGATCTTTGGATTGTGCAACCGCTCCACTATTGTCGCAAAGCAATGTGATAAGAACTTAATCCATTCTCACAACACCAAGATCAGAAAGGAATTTCTTGAGCCATATAGCTTCTTTTGCTGCTTCACAAGCAGCAAAATATTCTCTTATGGCTCCAATACAAGATTGCTTAACACTCCTCCAACTTATGGAGTCCGCAATACAAGATTGTTTAACACACTTCTAACTTATGGCTCCACCTCCTAAGGTGAATACACATCCTGACGTGGACTTTCTGAAATCTAGATCCGATTGAAAGCCTGAATCTGTATCGCCAATGGGAATCAAATCCTCACAACGGTATACAAGCATATAATCTCTCGTTCTCCATAGATACTTGAGAATATGCTTTACAGCTTGCCAATGTTGTGGTCCTGGATTTGATTGATATCGGCTGACCATGCCAACTGAAAAATAGATATCTGGTCTAGTACAAAGCATGGCATACAAGAGACTTCCTACTGGAGAAGCATAAGGAACTTGTCTTATGATATCTACTTCCTCCTGAATCTTAGGTCTTTGGTCATCAGATAGAGGAACTCCATGTCTGAAAGGAAGTAAACCTTTCTTAGAGTTTTGCATGCTAAACCGTTCTAGAACCTTATCTATATATCCAGCTTGTGATAAGCCTAACATCTTATTCTTACGATCTCGCCAAAGCTTGATCCCTAGAATAAAGTTAGCTTCACCTAAGTCTTTCATATTAAATTGGCTTGACAACCAAACCTTTACTGATGACATTACACCTACATCATTTTCAAAGAGTAGAATATCATCAACATAAAGCACTAGGAACATTACTATTTTATCTTGATATCTTTTGTACACACGTGGTTCATCAAGATTTTGTTCAAAACCAAATGATTTGATTGCTTGATCAAATCTGATGTTCTATAACCTAGATGCTTGCTTAAGTCCATAAATGGACCTTTTCAACTTGCATACCATATGCTCTTGGTTCTTTGCTATGATTTCCTTTTCAAGATTGCCATTGAGAAATGCAGTCTTGACATCCATTTTCTAAATCTCATAATCATAATGAGCAGCAATGGATAAGAGAATTCTGATAGATTTAAGCATTGCTACTGGTGAAAGGTTTCCTCATAATCAATACCTTCTTTTTGAGTGTACCCCTTCGCCACTAGCCTTGCTTTAAAGGTTTCAACCTTTCCATCTATCCCTTTCTTCCTCTTGTAAACCCATTTGCAACTAATAGGTTTAATGCTGTTAGGCGCCTTTACAAGATCCCAAACTTGATTGGAATACATGGAATCTAATTCACATTTCATAGCTTG
The DNA here is from genome assembly GCA_033629205.1 of Lithocarpus polystachyus. NCBI lineage: Eukaryota > Viridiplantae > Streptophyta > Magnoliopsida > Fagales > Fagaceae > Lithocarpus > Lithocarpus polystachyus. Next base: position 53,794,418 of record CM066163.1, read on the forward strand.
GATCCAATGATGTGCATCTATATCATTCATTACTTCTTCATAAGTGTAAAGATCAATTTCAGCCTCTTTTGAGATAACTTCATAAGTCTCTCCAAGACCTATGAATCTTATAGGTGGCCTAACATTCCTCCCACTACGATGAGGCATCTGTGTACTAGGCATCTCATGAGTAGTATCTTATGGCGTATCCAATACAGCCACATCATCCCTAGTTTCAACCATTGGTTGTTCAATTACAGGTTCATTCATTTCAGCCAAGACAACTCTACTTCTAGGAGTAAAATTATTCATATAGTCATTTTCCAAGAATTTAGCATTTGTACTAACAAAAACTTTGTTATCTTTATGACTATAGAATAAATAACCCCTAGTTTCTTTTGGATAACCCACAAGCAAACACACTTCTGATTTTGGTTCCAACTTATCAGACTTCCCTTTTAACACATGTGCTGGACAACCTCAAATGCGGAGATATTTCATACTAGGCTTTCGCCCACTCCACAATTCCGTGGGTGTTTTGGGAACAGAATTTTGATGGAACTAAATTCAAAAGATGTATTACTGTATCTAAGGTATAACCCCAAAAAGAAATAGGTAAAGTTGAGTAACTCATCATGGACCTAACCATTTCTAAAAGAGTCCTATTCCTTCTTTCTGCTACACCATTTTGTTGGGGAGTTCCAGGTGCAGTCAATTGGGATACAATCCCATTTTGAGTTAAGTAATCCTTGAAATCCCCAAGAAGGTATTCGCCACCACGATCAGATCGAATCGCCTTTATGCGTTTACCCAATTGATTCTCAATTTTAGCCCTAAACTCTTTATGTCTTAACTCTTAAAACAAATTAACTAGAAGTCACCACTTCCATGATCAAGACAAATCATCTTAGTTAATATGTTATAGTCTTCGCAGATGAAAGCTCAATTTCATCACCGACTACGAACCAAAATTCTGAGTTTACAAAGAAGTTGTGATCTATATCTTCTGTGACTAAATCACATAAATCACATACTATGCATCTCATGGACTATATGATAATGTCCGAATATTCATGTTACCATCATTTTTGATAAGAATAAAGCAACTTTATTAATCATAATATTAAGTCATACATCATTTCTCACATAATGTCAAGCATAATATCATACATAGTATCATACAATAGGATTTAAGGTCACTTATCCAAAAAATAACAATGTCCTAAAATGGAAGTAGACAAGCAATACATAAACACAAGAACATGTTATAGGCGCTAAAAGGTCTCAAAAGAATTAACTAGCATAAGTGAATGCAAAACATGTCAAGTGTTAGAATGTGTGCATCAAAGGTGCATCTAGTGTGCATGTGAGATGCTTGAGCAATGCATGAACAAGCACTCATGGGAGAAAGTGTGTAAAACACACATAGAATAATCAAAACATGATAAACATGCATAATCATAGTAATCCTCAAAAATGGTACTCATTGGAGTCCAAAAGGATGAAAAAAAAAAATACCATATAGGCATTTTCTCAAACACTTAGAGTGCACACACTACACACATATGTGAAATAATGCATGAACACATGAAAAACTTGCCTAAATACATGTTAAAATGCCACTAGTGGCCATAATAACAACAATAAACACAATGAGACACAGCCCAAGCAAGAGCAATTAAAAAGATTTGACAAAAAATTAAATTTTCCCAAACCCAATCAAAATAACCCTTACCCTATCATTTTAAAAATCTAAGACATAATCTAAGGATTTAAAAGACAAAAGTTGTTAAAATATACCTTAGAGAAGTCTTAGGGATGATATCCTACTAGGTTTGGTTGAGATTTGAGAGAAAATAGTGTTTTGGGTAGGCATGAGGGAGGTAAAATAGAGTTTTTGAAAAACTGCTACTGTGTGCCCCTTAAAAAACTGAAAATGCTTCAAATGCACAGGGCAAGTTTCGTGGAAAACTGTTTCTCATGAAGTACACGTGAGGGAGTCGCAAAACTTTCTATGTAAAATTTTGGAAGAAATGAAAATTTGCTTCCTCATTTTTGCAACTAAGGTGCAAGATTCCTTACTCGCGACATACTCGTGAAAATGCTTCTAGAGGAATTTTTTAACAAAACAGATTTGGCTTTTTGGAAAAACTTTCAAAACTCAAGTGATACACAAAAACACTTTCAAAAACAAATAAAATACTCACAAATCTTTTTGGGTTTGATCATCAAGTAATTGAGTATACACATATCACATTTGAACACGTATAATCACACAAATGAAATAGGCATTCATTGAACATTAGACTTATGTGTGAATCAAATATGAACTAGTCCATAGTCTAGTATGAAGCTTCATTGATCAATTCAATGAAGTCATACACAAATAGCACAAAGTCAAGTGACTTATCTCACTAGTAGAAATGAACATATATAACCCCTACCAAAGTGTTTACATTGGTTGAAAGCTTTTCATTTGGCTTCCACTTTTCATATTATTTGATCAATGCAACTCAATTTTTGAGTAGCGATGCCATGAAATTTTTTATAAGACTTTGAGGAATAAGCCTTTGGCTTTGGCATTATACATTTTGAATACATTTTGCTCCACCTTTTCCTAGTCAAACTAGTTTTCGAAGCAAGACTTTTTCAGCTCTTTCTCTTTTTAGAGATAGACGTTTGAAGAGCCTTTGACATAAAAATAAAGGTGTGGAGATATATAGGAACAAGTCTAGCATGTATCAAGATCAAAAAAGACTATTGATTAATCATTCATGACAAGTTTGAAGATCTATTTACAACAATCAAACATAGATTTCTAGATTTCGCTCACACTAAAAAAATGTGCATACATAACAAGTTAAGCTCGTAAATGCACTACGCTATTTGTACGAAGGTACTAGGCCAAACTCAACATGTGATATACATAACATAAGCGATCAAAATTTTTGAGATTTAATACTTTTATGGGTTTTTGAATTTTTGACACACTAAAAAACAAAGCAATAAAGTAAGATCAACAAAACTAGGTAAACAAAACAAAGACCTATAAGAGAAACATGCTAGGACGGAAGCAATGACTCTAGAAGAATGCATATGCCATGATGCATGAAACTATGTGTTGGGAAAAAACATGTTCGTATCACGTACAAAACATACGCAGCGGAAAATTAACGGATCTACTTCATTCGCAATTGATAACATGCACTATGAAAGTTTCAGAATTTAAGAACAAGAAAGCGTACCTTGGTGCAGTGAAATTTAAAACCAAAGATTAGAAGTTCTTGGGAAGACTTTTAATCTTCACTCCAATTTCACTTAATACCCAAGATGTGTGATCTCTCAATCAGTTTCCAAGGAGATAATAAGAGAGTGTCCAACACTCACATACAAACCATTTCATTCCTTGTGTAATCTTAATGAAAAAACACTTATGAAAAGACTCATGAAATTCTGTATGTTTCTCTCCTTATATATAACTAATTATCTAATTAGGCTAGCCTTTTGGGCCATTCCAATTGGGCTCTAGTGTGTGGCTTGAAGTGGGACCAAAAGGGAACAAATAAGACTCTAGCTCCAATGGGCCTTGGGATTTTCTATCAACTCTTGACAAGTCCAAATTTACCATTAATTATATTCAATACCACTATATGAATATAATTGCACTCTAGGCCTTATTAATAAATCATATCCCAAGACTTTATTATACATATAACCCCTTTATTAAAATATTTGTAGTAATACAAAGTCATGAATATAGACTGCCACTTTGAAGATTACTACATATTAATCCTTGAGTACACGGTTTAATCCTTAATGTTATTCATCATATATTTATGAAATCCAATTCCATAAATATATACTTTAGTAACTCCTTCCTAAAGTGGTTGGGCCCAACTCTTTGAATAACTAAACCCATTAAACTTATCTCAAGGGAATATTTTATATCTCCGTTAAGAGATTATGAATTCCATCTTGAGAATATATATTCCATCAACACTAAATGCGGCTGCTCAACATACTGAGGTTTTGACCGTAATTTATAGATCTCACTCCTGATATATCAAAGCAACCTACATCTCATGATCAGGTCCATTATTCTTTCAGGATTTAGAGTTGATGTGAATAGAAGTCGTGAGATTTATTATTCATTTGACAGTCATTAGGAGAATAATAAATCTCACAGCGGTCCAGTTCAATATGTCTTAACTCTTAAAACATATCAACATACCAACTAAAAATCTCCATTTCCATGATCAAGACAAATCATCTTAGTCGCAGGAAGTGCTTAGTCGCGGTGTTCTCGCGAAAATGCTTATAAAGAGATTTTTGAAGGTTTTTCAAAATGTTTTCACATGTATAAAGTGCAAGGCTGTGTATAATTAGTTTATGCATGTTTAAAATAAAAACCTTTAATTTAAAACATCTAGTGGGAGAGAGATTCAAGGGTTGGATCTCACGGCCTCCATTGTCAGTTTAATGTAGTGTGATTAAGCACCTCGCCTTGGCGTATATGCTTTGCTCTCTTCGGAGGGTGTTTAATTCATGGTACTACAGGTTAAACTTTTTAATTATAGATGAAGTGTGTTTTTACATTGAGAACGACCACGCTTTCGTGGAGTTACTTGGTGACTCACATTGATTCTAGTCAATGGTGTACACTAGACTAAGTATGATGTTAACCTCCCTTCGGAGCTATGTCATTATTACTTAGAGGCTAAAGGAAAAGCGGCAAATTATTTTTTTTTTGGTAAGAGTTACCATGATAGCATTAATAATGAGGATAATCCTTGCTTAATCATAGTGATTGGTATGACCTCGCTTCCAAGGAATATAAATTGCGGGATTGGGTTGTCGTTGCATATATTATATTATGGTTTTATTAAGGTTCCATATTATATGTTTATATGCTAAATTGATAATGTCCAGTTTACTTATTATATTCATGTTTATTATTTTCAGATTTGAACATGGCATCATTTAGCCCACTTGTTACCATTCTTAATCAAAACAAACTGATTGGATCCAATTATGTTAACTGGAAAAGAAGCTTGGACATAGTTCTCACAGCTAAAGAGCAAAAATATGTGCTTACTCAACCATGTCTTAGCTTTCCTTCATTAAATGCTCCTCTTGAGGAAAAACAATGATATGATCGTTGGCAGAAATCTAATGAAATAGCCAAATGCTACATCCTAGCGTCCATCTCAAATGTTCTACAGCATCAAATGCAGGATGTAGAGCTAGCTTCGGATATTATGCTGAGTCTGAAGGAGATGTTTGGTGAGCAAGGCCGTTCTACAAGGCAAGAAACCATGAGACAAATTTATAATACCAAAATGGCTGAAGGAAGTTCAGTGAGAGAGCATTGTCTTACAATGATCTCTAATCTGAATACATTAGAGGTTTTAGGTGCCGACATTGATGGAGAATCCCAAGTGGATATGATACTCCAGTCACTACCGAAATCATTCAAGAAATTCAGACTTAATTATAACATGAACAAAAAGATTTATTCTTTGTCTGAATTAATGAATGAGTTGGTAGCAGCGGAAGGCATCCTTGGTACTTCTAGTGTTGAAGCCAATGTGGGTGAAGCTTCTACTTCTCAAGCTAAGTCGAAAGGCAAGGGTAAGAAGAAGAAGAAGAAGAAGAAGAAGAAGAAGAAGAAGGACTTCACTAAGCAAGAGGATAAACAAATTATCTTAGGGGTTGCCGACAAAGGAAAGAAGCTGAAAGAAAAATGTTTCCATTGTGGTGAGAAAGGACATTGCAAGAGGAATTGTACAAAGTTCAAGGCTGCCAATAAGGGTATGAAAATTTCATTCCTTCTTGAAATATGTTTAGTACAAAATCCCACGGATTCCTGGTGTGTGGATTCAGGTTGTACTAATCATATCTGCAAATCTTTGCAGGGGTTCCAGGAGACTAGAAAGCTTAAAGAAGGAGAGTTGTTTCTGACCTTGGCTGATGAGAGTAGGATTCCGGTTGAAACTATTGGAGTGTTTAATTTATGTTTTGAATCAAGAGTTTTAATATTAAATGACTGTCTGTATGTACCTAATGTTCGTAGGAATTTAATTTCTGCAACTTATTTGGGTAAAAGTGGATATTGTGTTATCCTTAAAGATAATGCTGTAATAAAGAAGGGTAAAGCATTTATCTGTTCTAGCAATATTGTGGATGGTCTTCATATTTTAACTCCTGATAAGCACGAATTATATAATTCTGAATTAGATAATGACTCATATGTAAAATCATTAAAGAGAAAGTTTCCTTCTACTAGTGATACATATCTTTGGCACTTGCGTTTGGGTCATATTAATCCAAACAGATTTCAAAGACTGATCAAAGATAGACTCCTAGAGCCATTGGACTTTGATGAATTTCCAGTTTGTGAATCTTGTTTGGAAGGCAAAATGACCAAACGACCTTTTAATGCAAAAGGTAGAAGAGCCCAAGAGTTGCTAGAATTAGTTCATACGGATGTTTGTGGTCCTATGTCAACCCAAGCAAAAGGAGGTTATGAGTACTTCATCACTTTCACCGATGATTACTCAAGATATGGTTATGTGTACCTAATGAGACGGAAGTCTGAAGTCTTTAAAAAGTTTAAAGAGTTTAGGGCTGAAGTTGAGAATTAATTGGGTAGATGCATAAAAGCCATTCAATCTGATCGTGGTGGCGAATACCTTCTTGGGGTTTTCAAGGACTACTTAACTCAAAATGGGATTGTATCCCAATTGACTGCACCTGCAACTCCCCAACAAAATGGTGTAGCAGAAAGAAGGAATAGGACTCTTTTAGAAATGGTTAGGTCCATGATGAGTTACTCAACTTTACCTATTTCTTTTTGGGGTTATGCCTTAGATACAGCAATACATCTTTTGAATTTAGTTCCATCAAAATTCTGTTCCCAAAACACCCATGAAATTGTGGAGTGGACGTAAGCCTAGTATGAAATATCTCCACATTTGGGGTTGTCCAGCACATGTGTTAAAAGGGAAGCCTGATAAGTTGGAACCAAAATCAGAAGTATGTTTGCTTGTGGGTTATCCAAAAGAAACTAGGGGTTATTTATTCTATAGTCGTAAAGATAACAAAGTTTTTGTTAGTACAAATGCTAAATTCTTGGAAAATGACTATATGAATAATTTTACTCCTAGAAGTAGAGTTGTCTTGGCTGAAATGAATGAACTTGTAATTGAACAACCAACGGTTGAAACTAGGGATGATGTGGTTGTATTGGATACACCACAAGATACTACTCATGAGATGTCTAGTACACAGGTGCTTCGTCGTAGTGAGAGGAATGTTAGGCCACCTATAAGATTCATAGGTCTTGGAGAGACTTATGAAGCTATCTCAGAGGAGGCCGAAACTGATCCTTACACTTATGAAGAAGCAATGAATGATATAGATGCACATCATTGGGTTCAAGCTATGAAATCTGAATTAGATTCCATGTATTCCAATCAAGCTTGGGATCTTGTAAAGGCGCCTAACGGCATTAAACCTGTTGGTTGCAAATGGGTTTACAAGAGCAAGAGAGGGATAGATGGAAATGTTGAAACCTTTAAAGCAAGGCTAGTGGCGAAAGGGTATACTAAAAAAGAGGGTATTAATTATGAAGAAACCTTTTCAACAGTAGCAATGCTTAAATCTATTAGAATTCTCTTATCCATTGTTGCTCATTATGATTATGAGATTTGGCAAATGGATGTCAAGACTGCATTTCTTAATGGCAATCTTGAAGAGGAAATCTATATGAAGCAACCAGAAGGTTTCATAGCAAAGAACTAAGAGCATATGGTATGCAAGTTGAATAGGTCCATTTATGGACTTAAGCAAGCATCTAGGTCATGGAACATCAGATTTGATTAAGCAATCAAGTCATTTGGTTTTGAATAAAATTTTGATGAACCATGTGTGTACAAAAGACATCAAGACAAAGTAGTCATGTTCTTAGTGCTTTATGTTGATGACATTCTACTCATTGGAAATGATGTAGGTGTAATGTCATCAGTAAAGGTTTGGTTGTCAAGCCAATTTGATATGAAGGACTTGGGTGAGGCTAATTTTATTCTAGGGATCAAGCTTTGGCGAGATTGCAAGAATAAGATGTTAGGCTTATCACAAGCTGGATATATAGATAAGGTTCTAGAACGGTTTAGCATGCAAAACTCCAAGAAAGGATTACTTCCTTTCAGACATGGGGTTCCTCCGTCTGATGACCAAAGGCCTAAGACTCAAGAGGAAGAAGATATGATGAGACAAGTTCCTTATGCTTCTGTAGTAAGAAGTCTCATGTATGCCATGCTTTGTACTAGACCAGATATCTGTTTTTCAGTTGGCATGGTCAGCCGATATCAATCAAATCCAGGACCACAACATTGGCAAGCTATAAAGCATATTCTCAAGTATCTACGGAGAACGAGAGATTATATGCTTGTTTACTGTTGTAAGGATTTGATTCCCATTGGCTATACAGATTTAGACTTTCAATCGGATCTAGATTTCAGAAAGTCCACGTCAGGATGTGTATTCACCTTGGGAGGTGGAGCCATAAGTTGAAGGAGTGTTAAGCAATCTTGTATTGCGGACTCCACCATGGAAGCTGAATATTTTGTTGCTTGTGAGGTGGCAAAAGAAGCTGTATGGCTCAAGAAATTCCTTTCGGATCTTGGTGTAGTGAGAATGGAGCAAGTTCCCATCACATTGTTTTGTGACAATAGTAGAGCGGTTGCACAATCCAAAGACCCAAGGAATCACAAGAAAGGAAAGTACATTGAGAGAAAGTACCACATCATTCGAGACATTGTTGCTCATGGAGATGTGGTGGTAGCAAAGATTGAAAGTGCAAATAATCTAGCAGATCCCTTTACCAAAGCCTTGCCTCAAAGGACCTTCGAGTCACATTTGGAGGGAATGGGAGTTAGATTAGTGCACAATAGTCTTTAGGGCAAGTGGGAGATTGTTGGGATAAGTGCCTTTAAATCCTATTGTAATATACCATGTATGATATTATTGAAGACATTATGTGTTAAATGATGTATCACTTAATATTGTGTTTAATAAAGTTGCTTTATTCTTGTCTAAAATAATGGTAACGTGAATATTCAGACATTATCAAATAATCCATGAGATGCATAGTATGTGATTTAGTCACAGAAGATATAGATCACAAGTTCTTTGTAAACTCAGAATTTTGGTTCGTAGTCGGTGATGAAATTGGGCATTTCATCTGCGAAGACTATAACATATTAACTACGATGATTTGTCTTGATCATGGAAGTGGTGACTTCTAGTTGATATGTTGATATGTTTTAAGAGTTAAGACATATTGAACTGGACCGCTGTGAGATTTATTATTCTCCTAACGACTGTCAATTGAATAATAAATCTCACGACTTGTATTCACATGAACTCTTAATCCTGAGAGAGTAATGAACCTGATCATGAAATGTAGGTTACTTTGATATATCAGGAGTGAGATCTAAAGTAACGGTCAAAACCTCAGTATGTTGGGCAGCCACATTTAGTGTTGATGGAACATATATTCTCAAGATGGAATTTATAGTCTCTTAACGGGGATATAAAATATTTCCTTGAGATAAGTTTAATGGGTTCAGTTATTCAGAGAGTTAGGCCTAACCACTTTAGTAAGATTAAAGTATATATTTATAAAATTGGATTTCATAAATATATGATGAATAAATTAAAAGGATTAAACCGGGTACTCAACGATTAAGATGTAGTAATTTACAAAGTGGTAGTCTATATTTATGACTTTATATTACTACGAATATTTTATGAAGGGGTTGCATGTATAATAAAGTCTTGGGATATAATTTATTAATAAGGCCTAGAGTGCAATTATATTTATATAATGGTATTAAATATAATTAATGGTAACTTTGGACTTGTCAAGAGTTGACAGAAAAGTCCAAGGCCCATTGGAGCTAGTGTCTTATTTGTTCCCTTTTGGTCCCACTCCAAGCCACACACTAAAGCCCAATTGGGAAGGCCCAAAAGACTAGACCAATTAGATAATCAGTTATGTGGAGAGAAACATACAGAATTTTATATAGAATGAAATGGTTTGTATGTTTATATGGATGTGAAAGAGAGTCTCATTCATATTCTCTCTAGAACAAACACATAGAATTGATTGAGAGACCACATATCTTGGGCATCAAGTGGAATTAGAGTGAAGATTGAAAGTTTTCTCAAGAACATCTTCTCTTTGGTTTTGAATTTCACCGCACCTAGGTACACTCACTTGTTCTTATATTCTGAAACTTACATTGTGCATGTTATCAATTGCGAATGAAGTAGATCCGTTATTTTCCGCTGCCTATGTTTTGTATGCGATGCAAACATGTAATTTCCCATCAAATGTCCCATTAGTTCATTTATAAATAGTCTCATATAATTAGACAATTTAATTATTTATGACATGCCAATAAATTGGATTTTAGGGCATAAACCCCAACAATCTCCCACTTGTCCTCAAAGACAATTTACCATATATCCGACTCTTATCTCCGTTTAGAGTAATTCACAGTCACTCCAAGGCAAGGTTTGGAAATAAGTTTTAGTCAGATTTATTGCGTAAATTATCTTTTCTACTACTACTCAAGTACTCATATCTCTCTAGTGAGATAATATCCGACGCTTAATGTGTATTTTCACCACTAGGTTGAACACATATCTTGAAGTCCAACTTCATGAATCACAATCAAACTACAAGTCAGCATTTGTACATCCAGTAACAATCAAAACCTCATTTTTGTGAGAAAGCATATAATCATTCATTCTCCTAAGATATTTGAATATATGCTTACTCCCACTAAATTAAGTGATCTTTGATTCAATTGATATTTGTTTACCATGCCCACCGCAAAACAGATATTTAGCCTAGTATATAGCATAGCATAAAGACTTCCTATTGATATGGTATTAGGAACCATCTTTATATGCTCTTCCTTTTATATGTCTTAGGACTATAGTCCCATATAAAGGAACTTCAAACTTAAAAGGAAAGAATCCTTTCTTGAAGTATTACATGCTGATGATGCCGAAAATCACCCTCAGTGAATCGTATTGTCTTCGCGCGTTCTGGGTATACCTGCACAAGTAGAAAGAACCTCAAAGGGAAGTACCGGCGTGGTACCGGCCAACGACCCTCCGACGGTCGAGTTAGTGTTGCTCACAACTCCAGAGTGCTAGAGTCGGGGTAAAGAACATGCGTACCTTTTTGATGAGGGTCGGGGGTATTTATAGTGGTGTAGAACCGGGACCTTGGCGTGTCCGAGGAGATAACCTCTGATCGGAGCCATCCCCTATTGCGTGGTCTTTACGGAATCCTTTCCTCACCGGAGCCATTCCCTATTGCGTGGAGTGCACGATATCTAACTCGACGCCTGGCGTGCATGACGAGCCATGTCGGTCCGGTTGGATCCGTCCCGTCACCCTTTCACCCCGTCAGTGTGTGGATAGCGGCGTCGAGGCAGCCTGGAGAGACGATTCGGGACTTAGAGAAACGGTACCGTCACCCTTACAGTGCCGTCACCTAGGAGGAGGGTGACGGCACCTTCACTTGGTATTTTCCCCATCAGTTGCCCCCTACTCCTTAATCCCGTCGGCCCAGCCTGACGGATTGGGGAGTACAGCGTGTGGCGGACAAGGCATTAATGGCTAGTCATCTCGAGCAGACCTAATGTCGGAACACGTGTCGTAGAGGGACTGGAATGTAGCTGGACGGGAAGGTCGCTTCGTCTTCCGCGCTCCCAGCTCCCTATATATATACATCTCCGTTTCCCCTCATTTCTCTTCTTTTATTCTGATTTTGCTAGTGAGAGAGAAACCGTCACCTCAAGGAGATCATACCTGCGTTCCGGTTCTCGCTTGCTGTCTGATACCGTCAGCTTCCCTTGCACTTCCTCCGTTACTTGGTGAGTTACTCCCCCCATTTTTTTTTTTTATTCCTTCGATCTAGCTACATACTGGGCTTTTAGGTTTTTTGGGAAGGCCGTCACTCAGGCTCTTAGATCGACCCCGTCGCTTGTAGGTAGTAAGATGCCTGAGGAGACGTCAAGCGAACAGTCGTCAGTCCGCGACGGAGCGGGCTACGACGAGGTTCATCAGCGGGGCCACAAGTCAGGGGATGACTCCTCCCTGTCGTCAGAGGATGAATCGCTGATTCAGTCGTGCGACGAGGAGGGAGGGGACTATGACGGAGTAATAAGGAAAGGCGGAGGTGACGACGTGAGGGAGAGCGGGAGTAATAGGGGCTCGTCAGGGGATGAAAACTCGGAGAGCACGTCGGGAGGCCCGGGGGACGACCGTCCGTTCATCCTTCCTAAAGAATGGACGGTTAATCATTTTCTTCCTTCGATGACGGACAAGGTCTTCAAATTGCTGCGGGCCCGTTACCAAATTCCGGACGATATCCCGATCCGTCTTCCCTTAGAGAAGGAGAGGTGTTACTCTGGGAAGACCGCGGACGTGGGTATGTATGACGCCATGTTCGCGGCGGGATTGAGGCTGCCCCTGACGGCGCTCCACCGTCAGCTGGCAAACTATCTTGGGATATCCGTCAGCCAGATCGCCCCCAACGCCTGGAGGGTGTTCATCGGCTCCGAGATATTGTGGGGGAGTCTAAGTGGCGGGCACCGTCAGCTAACCCTTGACGAGTTCTTTTGGTGTTACCGTCCACACCAAATTGCCTCGTCTAAGGGGATTTACCATTTTTCTTCGAGGGAGAAAGAGTTGAAGTTAGTGTCAGACATGCCCGACTCCAACAGGAAATGGAAGGGCAGGTACTTTTTTGTAGAGGGGACCAATTGGGTATGCCGTCAGGAAGAGTGGGGGTCAATTCCTCTTGGCTTTGATAACACCTGGGCTCACGTCAGGGAATCAGGTCGTCACCGTCGGCCTTGCATGTAAGTTTGTTTATGCCAAGGTTCTAACCCGCTCGTTCTCCTTTTCTTTTTCAGCTTTTTCTCGTCCGGCGATTACAGGGGAGCAGAAAGCCTTCATTCTCAAGGTGACGGGGATTCCATTAGAGGAGAGGAAGTGCCGTGACCTGATTACGCCTGACGCCCTCTACGCCTACTGTGGGGGACCCGAGCCGACGGAAGAGGCACGCCGTTTGAACAATCTGTCCCGTCAACGTAAGTACGACCGAACCATCCTCTCCGTCACTTTCACTTGTATTCTCACATTGTGTCTTCGTCTTGTAGAGATGGAATCAGCCAAGCTGAGGGCTCAGATCCGGGCTGCCGCCGCCCGTAAGAAGGAGGAGGGAAAAGGCAAAGAGGGAGTGTCGGCGTCCATTCCCAAGAGTGTGCCGAAGAGGAAGAATGACGGGGCTGAGGACCGCCCGTCAAAGAAAGTGGCTGTCGCCCCAGGGGCCCACTCTTCGAAGCTCCCGTCACCCAAGCACGGGGTCGGCAAGGGATTGATGTCGGCGCGAGGTCCCGTCACCCCAGAGGAGGGGCGCTGCGTCCTTACCCACAAGGGGTATGCCCTGGAGCAGTTGGACTCCATACTCGGGAAGGAGGAGGCTGATTCCTGCGCCAATCAGTCTGTGCAGGAGCTAGGAGACTCGGGCCTTTTTGATCTCGCCAGGGTATGTAGCTTCTTTATTATTTGTGCCGTCACCTTTTAATATCTCTATGCTGACGGGAATTCTGTGTCACAGGCCGTGGTCCGTATGAGGGCCATTCAGGTCAAGGGGTCTAAGAACGAGGAGCTCCTGGCCCGTCAAAAGAAGCGTATTGCCAACTTGACTGACGGGCTTGAGCAGTACAAGGACGCGTCCCGCACCCTAAATGGGGAAATCAAGGACCTGAAAGAGAAACTCGAAGAGGAAGCCCGTCAGGCAGAGAAGGAACGGGAAGCTAAGGTGACGGCTGAGAGGGAACTGACATCTCTCTTGGGGCAGGTGGAGACGGCAAAAAGTGATGCCGTGGCGGAATTCAAGACGTCCCAGGCGTTCATCGACTCCTGTGCCGTGTATTATGGTGACGGGTTCGAGGACTGCCTTAAACAGGTAAAGTCTCTCTTCCCGCACCTCGACTTGTCACGGGTTTCGATGGATGACCCGGTGCCGTCGACGCCTATGGTCGACACCGTCTTCGTGGAGGATGACGACCTCGGCGAGCCTGAGGTCCCTACTAGGGGTGACGGTGTCGTCCTTGCCCAGCCTGCCCTGGACAAATCTGCAGCCTCGACGGCTCCGTCAACCGATCTTTCCAGTCCTGAGGGGTTTCCTGCCAACGGGCTCCAAGATCCCAAGGGTGACGAGGCTGAACCAGATGTTCCCGTTGCTTGATCGTTGTATAATTTCCCCTTTCCTTTTTGTACTTGGCGCCCCGTCATTTTGAGGGCTTTTTGTAATGATATTCTTGTAAAAACTGATCTTTATTATATAATTTGCAATGTGTTTTTATTAACTATGCATGACTTTCTTCTTCTCGTTTCACGGAGGCTTGGGACTTAGGTTTGTTTTTTGCTTTGTTTTTTTTTTTTTTTTTTTACCGTCACGACCTTCCAACGGGGTCGTCAGCTTTGGATCATGTCTTGAGCATATTTTAGGATGCAATTGCTAATTTTTGCCTATGCCGAGCTCGCGCGTTGTTGGATTAGGGTAGAATTCCTCTCGAGCCGTCATCTCATAAACCGTCAGCTCGAAGGTTTAACATGTTTTTCGCACTTGGATTATAGGCTTGACCTTTTAGGGTAGTGCCATCGTTTTGAGGCCTTTTATTTTTGCGCTTGACGGGATTTTAAGCCGTCAGCTTTGGCGCTTGACGCTCTTATGTCTCGTAGATATTAGGTTGGCTTTTGAGCCGTCGGCTTGGGCGCCTGACGCTCTTACGCCTTGTAGATTATAAGTTGGCTTTTCAGCCGTCGGCTTGGGCGCCTGACGCTCTTATGCCTTGTAGATATTAGGTTGGCTTTTGAGCCGTCGGCTTGGACGCCTGACGCTCTTACGCCTTGTAGATTATAAGTTGGCTTTTGAGCCGTCGGCTTGGGCGCCTGACGCTCTTATGCCTTGTAGATATTAGGTTGGCTTTTGAGCCGTCGGCTTGGGCGCCTAACGCTCTTACGCCTTGTAGATTATAAGTTGGCTTTTGAGCCGTCGGCTTGGGCGCCTGACGCTCTTATGCCTTGTAGATATTAGGTTGGCTTTTGAGCCGTCGGCTTGGGCGCCTGACGCTCTTACGCCTTGTAGATTATAAGTTGGCTTTTGAGCCGTCGGCTTGGGCGCCTGACGCTCTTATGCCTTGTAGATATTAGGTTGGCTTTTGAGCCGTCGGCTTGGGCGCCTGACGCTCTTATGCCTTGTAGATTATAAGTTGGCTTTTGAGCCGTCGGCTTGGGCGCCTGACGCTCTTATGCCTTGTAGATATCTGTTTTAAGAGCCAAGCACAGTATAAGAGAGATTTAATAAACTTCTGAAACATGTATCAATTTCAAGGAGAAAGGTGCCCGTTGGGCCCTATACATTTTGGCAAATACAGATAGGAGCTGCTGCTTTCTTTATTGGTAGTACTTTCGTAGGTGCTCGGCGTTCCATGGATGGGGTAGTGCCTGTCCTTCCAGCGTTTCCAAGTGGTAGGTGCCTCTTCGATGCCACGACGTGACTCGGTAGGGTCCTTCCCAGTTGGGGCCAAGCTTTCCTTGGGCAGGGTCTCTGGCGGCGCCCATGACTCTTCTAAGAACAAAGTCTCCGACTTGGAAGTCCCTGTGCTTGACCCGGGAGTTGTAATGCTTGGCCATACGATCTTGGTACCGTGCGAGTCTTTGTTCAGCTACTGCTCTGTCTTCGTCAATTAGGTCCAGCCGTAGGCGCAATGCCTCATCATTCCTGCCTTCGTCGTAAGTGTTCACCCGGTAGGTAGAGAGTCCTATTTCGGCCGGGATGACTGCTTCGCTTCCGTAGGTTAGCCGAAATGGGGTTTCTCCTGTTGGGGTCCTTGCCGTCGTCCTGTACGCCCAAAGTACGTTGGGTAGCTCCTCAGGCCATATCCCCTTTGCCCCCTCGAGCCGAGTCTTGATAATCTTCAGCAAGGATCGGTTTGTGACTTCGACCTGTCCATTGGCTTGCGGGTGAGCGGGGGAGGAGTAGTGGTTTTTTATCCCCAGCTGGGAGCAGAACTCTCGAAAGGGGCCGTTGTCGAATTGTTTGCCATTGTCCGAGACTAGGACCCTAGGGATTCCGAATCTGCATATGATGGACTTCCAGACAAAGCTCCGCACGTTCTTCTCCGTGATGGTGGCCAGAGCCTCAGCTTCTACCCACTTTGTGAAGTAGTCAATGCCTACTACCATGAACTTCAGCTGCCGCATAGCCGTCGGAAATGGACCCATAATGTCTAGCCCCCACTGAGCAAAAGGCCACGGGGCTGTCATGGGAGTTAGCTCTGCGGGCGGCTGTCGGATAACGTTGCTGAACCTTTGGCATTTGTCGCAAGCTTTGACGTAGGCTTGGGCATCCTTCTGCATGGTGGGCCAGTAGTATCCGGCCCGAATCAACTTATGCGCTAGTGATCGAGATCCCGAGTGATTTCCGCAAACTCCCTCGTGGATTTCCCTCATGACGTAGTCGGCTTCTCCGGGGCTCAGACACCTCAAGTACGGGCGAGAGAAGGCCCTCTTGTACAGGATGCCTTCCATCAGTACGAACCTCGCGGCTCGGACTTTCATCCTTCTGGCGGTTTCCTTCTCATCTGGCAGAGCGCCATCCTTCAGGTAGGAGACTAATGGCGTGGTCCAGTCACCTTCGGAGCATATTTCCTGCACGCTGACGATGTCTATTAGCGGGGGCGAGGAGAGGTAGGCTTTCAGTTCCTCGAACGCCTTTTGGCATTCGCCCGTCCACTCAAATGACTTCTTCAGCGTGCGGAAAAAGGGTAGACACTTATCTGTCGCCCTCGATACAAACCGGTTCAGGGCGGCTACCTTCCCATTCAAGCTTTGTACCTCCTTAGCGTTCTTCGGGGGCGCCATTCCCACTATGGCCCGAATCTTATCAGGGTTGGCCTCGATACCCCTTTGGGACACCATGAAGCCTAGGAATTTTCCCGCTGCCACTCCAAATGCGCACTTCGCCGGATTGAGCTTCATGTTATAGGAACGGAGCGTGTCGAACGCCTCTTCTAGGTCCCTCAGGTGGTCTTCCTTCCTTCTGCTTTTCACCAACATGTCATCGACATATACCTGAACGTTCCTCCCTATTTGGTGGGCGAACATTTTGTTCATGAGTCTCTGGTATGTGGCGCCCGCATTTTTCAGTCCGAATGGCATTACCTTGTAACAGAAGAGACCCTGGCTGGTGACGAATGAAGTTTTCTCTTGGTCAACCACGTCCATCCGGATCTGATTATACCCTGAAAAGGCGTCCATGAAGCTCAGCAGCTGGTGTTGAGCTGTAGAGTCCACCAGCGTGTCGACCCGCGGGAGGGGGTAGCTATCTTTGGGGCACGCCTTGTTCAGGTCGGTGAAGTCTACACACATGCGCCACTTCCCGCTTGCCTTCTTGACCATCACCACATTGGCCAACCAGTCGGGATAGTAAACTTCTCGGATGAAATCCGCTTCTAGCAGCTTGCCAACTTCTTCTGCCACCGCCTGGTCTCGTTCCGGGGCGAACACCCGCTTCTTCTGACGGACCGGCCGGAAAGTGGGCGACACGTTCAGCTTGTGCACCATGACTGAAGGGTCAATTCCTGGCATGTCTTCGTGACTCCACGCAAACACATCCTGGTTTTTCCGGAGGAAAGTCACGAGCGCCTGACGGGCCACCGGGCTGGCGAGGGCTCCGATTCTGGTGGTCCTTTCTGGCTTGGACCCGTCGAGTGCTATCTCCTCGAGCTCTTCTGCGGGTTCTGCCCCCACCCGCTGCTCTATATTGAGTGCTGGCAAGTGGCTGTTCGCTTCTACCATCGCTACGTAGCATTCTCGCGCAGCGACCTGGTCTCCCCATAACTCCCCCACACCATACTCGGTGGGGAACTTGACCATCAGGTGGTAGGTTGACGTCACAGCCTTCCAGGCGTTAAGGGTGGGCCGCCCTATGATAGCATTGTAGGCGGACGAACAGTCAACAACGAGGAAAGTGACGTCTTTAGTGACCTGCCGAGGATACTCTCCTATCGTGACTGGCAGGGTGACGGCGCCGAGGGGTTGAACTCTCATCCCTCCAAACCCAACGAGTGGGGCGTTGGTAGGGACCAAGCGCTCCCTGCCGATCCGCATCTGTTGAAATGCCGGGTAGTAGAGGATGTCCGCGGAACTACCATTATCGATCAGGACCCGGTAAGTGTTATAGTCTCCCACCCGGATGTTGACAACAAGGGCATCATCGTGCGGATGATGAAGGCGTTGGGCGTCTTCCTCCGTGAACTCAATAGTGGGGCCGCTGAAGCGCGACTTCTTCTGGGCGGCGTCCGCTGCCTGAACGTTTTGCACTGCCCTGAGATACGCTTTCCGGGCTTTCTTTGTCGATCCGACGGCTGCCGCACTCCCGACAATCATCCTTATATCTCCTATGGGCGGTCTAGGGCGCTCATTATCCCGGCGGGGGGCCTGTTCCTGCCGAGGTGCCCCTGTCCTTTCCCGGCTGACGAACCTCTGCAACTTTCCCTGTCTGATCAGGGCCTCAATCTGTTGCTTCAAGTCGTAACAATCGGCGGTGTCGTGGCCGTGGTCTCGGTGGAAGCGGCAATACTTATCCTTGGGTCGTTTATCGGGGTTCCCCTTCAGTTTTCCCGGAAACGTCAAGGACCCCTCGTCTTTGATCTCCATCAGGACTTGGTCGACCGGGACCGTCAACGGGGTGAAGCTTGTGAACTTACCGGCAGGGGGTTGCGGTCGCCTGTTGTCTCGGCCTTCCGTCCGCGGTTTCTTTCGCCCCTTATCCTGCTTGACGTCCTCCTGCCTTTCCCGCCTCCTGGGAGGTCTTTCCCCCCGAGCCTGTAATGCGTCTTCCGCATTCATATACTTCGTCGCCCTGTAAAACACCTCCGACATCGTCTTCGGGTCGTTCTTGTATAAAGAGAACAAGAATTTGCCCTCCTTCAGACCATTGGTGAACGCGGCGACCTGTATCTTATCGTCCGCCTCATCGATCGAAAGCGCCTCTCTGTTGAAGCGGGCTATATAGGATCTGAGTGTCTCGTCCTCCCGCTGTCTGATGTTCATCAAACACGCGGTGGACTTCTTGTATCTATGGCCTCCAATGAAGTGCGTAGCGAACTGAGCACTCAGCTCTCTGAAGGTACCGATAGAGCCGGGTGTCAGCCTGCCGAACCACGTCCTTGCCGCCCCCTTCAGCGTCGCCGGGAATGCCCGGCACATAATTTCGTCCGGCACGCCATGCAGGTACATCAACGTCTTGAAGGACTCCAGGTGGTCTAGTGGATCTTTGGATCCATCGTAGCTTTCTATTTGTGGCATGCGGAACTTTGGCGGTGTTGGGAACATGATGACGTGCGTGGTGAAGGGAGAGTCCGTACGGTGGACGAGGTCGTCGAGGTCACTGGATACTCGTCCCTTAAGGGCGTTCATCATAAGATCCATACGCTCCTTCATGAACCGCAGCTCCTCGGCAGTGCTGGGCGGATCATTGTTAGCCGCCGATGGATGGCTTGTCCCCTGCCCTTCGGGTTGGGTCAATGCGTTGCTCCCCTCCTGGCCTCCGCGATCCCTCTCCCGAGCGCTGCCTTCCTCATTCTCTCCATGGTTGCCTGCCGTCGCGTCCCTTCGCAATAGTTGTTCTTCCAAGTCATTGTTGCGCTTCGTGAGGTGCTCCACCGCGGCCACCAGAGTTTGGACTTGTCTCTCGAGGGCCGTGGTGCGTTGTCCGTTGCCTTGATCATTCATGGTGGTAATCCTCGAACGCGTGAGTACCATACAACTCTTTGTCCGGGAAGCGCAGAACATAGCCTAAGTACGTGCTCGTCGTTCCTCCCCACAGACGGCGCCAACTGATGATGCCGAAAATCACCCTCAGTGAATCGTATTGTCTTCGCGCGTTCTGGGTATACCTGCACAAGTAGAAAGAACCTCAAAGGGAAGTACCGGCGTGGTACCGGCCAACGACCCTCCGACGGTCGAGTTAGTGTTGCTCACAACTCCAGAGTGCTAGAGTCGGGGTAAAGAACATGCGTACCTTTTTGATGAGGGTCGGGGGTATTTATAGTGGTGTAGAACCGGGACCTTGGCGTGTCCGAGGAGATAACCTCTGATCGGAGCCATCCCCTATTTCGTGGTCTTTACGGAATCCTTTCCTCACCGGAGCCATTCCCTATTGCGTGGAGTGCACGATATCTAACTCGACGCCTGGCGTGCATGACGAGCCATGTCGGTCCGGTTGGATCCGTCCCGTCACCCTTTCACCCCGTCAGTGTGTGGATAGCGGCGTCGAGGCAGCCTGGAGAGACGATTCGGGACTTAGAGAAACGGTACCGTCACCCTTACAGTGCCGTCACCTAGGAGGAGGGTGACGGCACCTTCACTTGGTATTTTCCCCATCACATGCTATACTTGACTAGAATCTAATCTATTTAAGCAGTTTGAGATAGGTTCAATATCCTAATTTCTGAATTGTAACAAAGTTTAAATTCTTTGGATATGACTAGTCTTTCCCAAGTACTTTATATCAAATTGGATTAGACAACAAAAACTCTATTGATGACAATTTCTCTACATCATTCTAAATGATTAGAATGTCATCAATAGACATTAAGAAATTTATTACTCTATATAGCTTTCACACACATAAGGCCTTTTAATACTTGATCAAAATCAAACAATTTGATTACTTGATCAAAGATGATGTTTTATGATTCAGATACTTGCTTTAATCCCTAAATAAAATTTAAGCAACTTGCATACTAAACAATACTTGTTTCTTTGCTATGTACAAGTTTAGTTACATCATATAGATATCTTCCTCAAGATTGCTACTAAAAGAAGCTGTTAGATTCTAAGAATTAGGAACGAATGTATTAGAACTTCATTTTGTAATGTTGGCAAACTATGATCAAAATGGTTTTAGTCTTGTTTAGATTTGCTCAAAGTATGGAGTTTTTATGTAAAGTTGGAATCGAGTTACTGCAGAATTTACTGTGCATTTTTGCCTGGCTCGATCGATCGAGAATTAGACTCGACCGATCGAAAGTCGTGCAGAATGTTTTTTCTGCAGAATTTCCAACTCAGCCCTAGCCCATTTAATGTGTAGGGTTTTATGTTTTGCCCTAAGTATAAAAGAGAAAACCCTAGCCACGTTTCTAGAGTTCTGAATATTGTGTTTATGAATCTTATTTGTGAGATCTAGAGGTGTTTACCTTCACATACACTTAGGGTTTCCAAACTCAAAATTAATGTCAAGAGCTTGGTAATCGTTCAGTTGCAGAATCAAGAGCTTAAAGATATATAAGCAGGTGTGCTTGTGCTTTGCTGAGAATTCAAGGAAAGAAGTAGTCCGTGGACTCGGAGCTGTCACGTGGTCGTGGTAGTAAGTTTCCTACTCGAGATTGCAATAGGATGTTAGTGGTCTAAGTCGCTATTGTGTAAACTTCAATTCTTTCATAGTGAATTCCTTTTACCTTGAGGATAGCTAGGTTAAATCCTCCCCAGGTTTTTACCGGTTTGATTTCCTGGGTTATCATATCGTGTGTTATTTATTTTCCGCATTGTTGCATGATATGATCTATTTGTGTTCCATATTTCATCCAAATGAAATATAATGGATAAGAGAATCTTAATAGAGTCAATCTTGACTATTGGTGAAAAAAAAAAACTTTTCATATTGTACCAGTGTACTAGCTATATATTTAGAATAATACCTTATGGTGTATCTAATACAACCATCCCATTTCTAAATGTATTTTATAGTTATCTTTCAACAAATTCTGACATTTTTCTTCTAGAACATTCTATGATTTGCTTTAAGATTATTCACATAGTCATCATTAAGAACTTTGTATTTGTACTATACAAACATCTTGTTTTCTTTATGACTACCAAAACAATCTTTTGCAATTCTTTTTGGATACTCATCATAAACACACATTTTTCTACCTTTTGATGTCAATTTGTTAGACTTCCTATCTAGCATAAGTGCTAGACATTTCCAAAAGTGGAAGTATCATATACTAGGTTTTTACCCAATCTACAATTTGACAAATGTCTTAGGAACAAACTTTTGAAATCAACTTTAGAAAATGTATAGTAATTATTAGAGTATATATCTCCAAAAGAAATAAGCACATGGAAATACTTATCATGTGTTTTACTATTTCTAAAAGAGTCTTATTCCTCCTTCATGTATGCACTAAGTCAGTGAAACTTTATTCCTTTACAATAAAGGAGCCCTAGATCTTATTATTCTCTAAATAGAATTCATAGACTGGGAATATAACAAAATAATGGTTCTAAAAGCCCATCTTTCAGCAATCTTGAATATCATTTAGATTAATAAGATCTAGGCATAAGTGCCAAATACATACAATAACAAAGGATGGAAACTTTCTCTTTAAAAAGTAAAATATGTAAATTTCCATCTAAAAAATAATCATGGACAATACTTAGCTTTACCAAAATAGAAACACTTTCCTTTTGGTCATGCTTTTGAGTCTAATTTTCTTTTGGCAACTACTAGGACAACTTGCTTGTCCAACTGTTTGGTATTATAATTCATCTTCTTATCACCCTTACCTTTCAGTTCAGGCTAAGAATTTGAATTAAATCATATTAATCCTAGCTTTAGCTTCTAGGACGTCTTCCGTTGCGTAGAACTCACTCATCAATTCAGATAACATAAAAATAATTTATTTTGAAAACAATCTGAATTGATCAAATGTTTCTAACAAGGACTTGTGGATTATATCCAAATGAGATTAACATTTAATCTCAACATCCAAGAATTCCAATTAATTTTTAAAATTAAAACATTTTCATAAAATGATATAGAGTTGGAACTCTTTAAACTTTTCTTAGCACTCAATATAAGTCAACCAAACATCTCATTTAGACTTTAACCTAAAGTCTAAGTGTAGTACTAACTCTTGCATTTCATGCTGTAGCACACTTAAGATAGAAGCCAATGTAACATTTTAGCATTTCAATGGAGACTATGATCAAATCATAAGCTATTTTCCATCAATGTATCATGCATAGGAAATTATGACAATGCTGAATCAAAACATATTTATGTATTTCAGCTCCTTTAAGTACCATGTCCAAAATTATTTCTTTGTTAATGTGATTCAATTAAAATAGTAGCTAGAGAACAAAATTAATGACAACTTTATTTTGAGACTATGAACATAATTACAGGGACATTATATTTTGCATCCATAACCATATAGTATGGAACTCGAAAAACATACTAGGTGCAACGACAACCTAATCCCGCAATTAATATTCCTCAGAAGCGAGGTCATATCAATCACTATGATCAGGCAAGAATTATTCTCATTATTAATGCTATCATGGTAACTCTTGCCAAACAAAAATAATTTGCCACTCTTCCTTTGGCCTCTAAGTAATAAGGACATAGCTCCTTTAGGAGGTTAACATTACACTTAGTCTAGTGTACACCATTATCTAGAATCATGTGTAGCCACATTTCATCTCCCTTATAGTGTTTAAACTTGTAGTACCATGAAACAAAACACCCTCCTTTGGGATCGCGAGGCATATATGCCAAGACGAGGTGCTTGTTCACACTACTTTAAATGGGTAAGTTCAATCTTGTAGTACTATGAAATAAACACACTCCTTTGGGATCACGAGGCATATACGCCAAGATGAGGTGCTTACCCATACTACCATGAACCGATAATGGAGGCCATTAGATCCAACCCTTGTATCTCTCTCCCACTAAAAATTTTAAAACAAGTGGTTTGTCCTGAAATTATTGTGATCTCATCACAATTTTAATCCTACACATCAAATGTGTTTAATTGTTTAAATTCAATGTGATGTAACTAAGTCACGTCACTATAGTGTAACGAACATTTGCGCAATCACAAAGAAGTTTAACCATGTAATCCGTGAAGTAAATACCCTCTGCATAGAATGCAAGACTCGAAGTCAAGACAAGGTATCTATTCACATTACAATAAACTTAACAAAAGGGTTATTTCAGCACTCCCTCTCATTATTTGGGTTTTTCTTTAAATAATTATGATCCCATCACAACTAATAACCTTGCACTTGTTGAAGACTCTAATCTTATTAGAATCACTAACTCAAATGGAAGTCCTAAACTATTTAGGATTCCTTAAACACAAATGAATCAAAAATTAGTTATATAGAACTCTATCCTTAACTTATTTGATTAAGAATTCTAATCTCATTAGAAACTATATACCTTTTAAATTAAGCTTTAATCTCATTAAAACTTCTAATTAAAATAAATTAAGGACTTTTAATCATACAACAATTCCAATCTTATTAGAATGTTTCTTCAAAGACAAGTCCTAAACTATTTAGGACTAAGAGTTCTATTTAACTAATATCTTTGATCTCATTAGATCTTTTAGTTAGAACCATGTGTAATCTCATCACACATTTCCTTACACTTTATACATTTGAAAACATTTAGAAAATATTCAAAATTCCATTCAAATGTATTTTCGCAATAATCTCGCGACTAAGTTCTTCCCACGAAAACACAAAATGAGTAGGGTGTGTGACATTGAAAACACAAAATTCAGACAGAAACTTTCGCTACTGTCTCGCGGGTATCTCGCAACTAAGCACTTCCTGCGAAAATGAGTTAAAGCAAAAAATTGAAAACACAAAAAATCAAACAGAAACTTTCGCTACTGTCTCGCGACTATTTTGCGAGTAAAGCTTACCCGCAAAAAGTTTTTGTCTTCAGAATCATTTTTCAAGAGTAACTTCGCGGGAAGCTAACTCGTGAAAAACCTGTGTTTTCAGTTTTTCCAGAGCAGTTGCAAACAGTTTTCAATGATTTTTCATGAATAAACAACTATCATATGAACATGATATGCAGAATTTGATATCAAAACTGAATTCCATTGATATTATAGCCTTAAACTTCAATTCAATATACTTGAATTCAGATTTAAACAACATCATAACATCAAAATCAATTTTCATCAAATCTTTGTTTCAACAACCATGCAGAAAATTAAATGCATATAAAATCTTCTAACATCATGAAACTATTATCTCTAATTCCAAAACTCACAAAACATGTTATACAGATTCAAAATGAAGACCGCTCTGATACCAATTGTTGGAAAAAAATATGTTCGTATCACATACAAAACATATGCTGTGGAAAATTAACAGATCTACTTCATTCGCAATTAATAACATGCACTATGAAAGTTTCAGAATTTAAGAACAAGAAAGCGTTCTATGGTGCAGTGAAATTCAAAACCATAGATCAAAAGTTCTTGGAAAGACTTTTAATCTTCACTCCAATTCCACTTAATACCCAAGATGTGTGGTCTCTCAATCAGTTTCCAAGGAGAGAATAAGAGAGTGTCCAATACTCACATACAAAATATTTCATTCATTGTGTAATCTTGATGAAAAAACACTTATGAAAAGACTCATGAAATTCTGTATGTTTCTTTCCTTATATATAACTAATTATCTAATTGGGCTAGCCTTTTGGGCCATTCCAATTAGGCTCTAGTGTGTGGCTTGAAGTGGGACCAAAAGGGAACAAATAAGACTCTAGCTCCAATGGGCCTTGGGCTTTTTTGTCAACTCTTGACAAGTCCAAAGTTGCCTTGGGCTTTTTTGTCAACTCTTGACAAGTCCAAAGTTGCCATTAATTCAGTACCACTATATGAATATAATTGCACTCTAGGCCTTATTAATAAATTATATCTCAATACTTTATTATACATACAATCCCTTCATTAAAATAGTCGTAGTAATACAAAGTCATGAATATAGACTCCCACTTTAAAGATTACTACATCTTAATCCTTGAGTACCCGGTTTAATCCTTAATGTTATTCATCATATATTTATGAAATCTGCAAGTTCGTTTAGACCCCTGTAAACTAGATTGTTTAACCTAATTAATTAACCAAGTGAATACTTAGGTTTATTATTCAGATCTAGGCTAAATACAAATAATTATAAACAATAAAGCAGCGGAAAATAAAGAACATAAAGATCTGATGACCCAGGAAAACCAAACCGGTAAAAAACCTGGGGAGGATTTAACCTAGCTATCCTCAAGGTAAAATAGCAAATCCACTAAAAAAAATTGAAGTTTACACAATAGCGACTTAGACCACTGACATCCTATTACTACCCAATGTAGGAAACTTACTACCACGACCCCATGATAGCTTCGAGACCACGGACTCCTTCTTTCTTTGACCTTTGCAAAACACAAACACCGCCGTTTGTGACTTTGAGATCCCACTTAAAGGTTTAGCAACACAAAACTCTCCTGTTTGTGACTCCAAGACCACCCTTGAAGGTTTAGATCATCAGCACCTTTGATGACTAGAGAAGGTAGCAACTTCAGCAATACCGGATCTTGAGATTCTTCAAGGAACAACACCGTAGAAGTTATAAGAGAGGTTTTAGGAACAAAACCCTAAATACAAAAGAGGCACACTCTTCTCTCTCTAAAAAGCCTTGTAAAAAACGTGCTTAGGGTTTCCTTTATATAGTGGGAGAAGTAGATCTGAAACCCTAATCCTTAATGGGCTAGAACTGCTGTTTGGGCTTAATTAAAATTCTGCAGATACGATTTACGATCGGTCGAGCCTGTTTTTTGATCGGTCGAATCAGGCAAATTCTGAAATCTTCTTTTTGCAGCTTGTATGTTCTTGTGTGCTCACAATTTGCCAATTTTTCTAAACTTTTAGAACCTAACAATCTCCCTCTTTGGCAATTCGTGACGAAACTTACATACAATATGAAATGCTCAAATACAAGAACAACCCAATATAATAAAATGCCCAATTAGATCACAAATCCCAATCTAAGACTCTTAACCTAGAAGTTGCAAGAAGAGGTAGAAGGTCTTGATTAGAATGCACCTGTCTTTCTTGAAGCATTCAACAAATACGTCACCGCATGTGTGGAAAGAAAGACATATAAACAAAAATTCTAACTCTCCCCCTAAGTTAGATACATCAAAAAGTTTTTATATTCTCCCCCTTTTAAAAATAATTTCATCTCCCCCTAAACAAGACAAACAGGCTTCCCAACATTTCATCTATTTCTCCCTCTTTTTGTCACGTATTGACAAAAAACAACTCAAACAAAGAGTAGAGTGACAATAAACATGAGAGAAAAGAGAACCAAGGGAACACAAAACAATTCAACTCTATAGAAAATAGAGACAACTCCCCCTATGAACAACAAAGTCAAAAAAAACTTTTCTCCCCCTATAAAAAAGGAAAAACAAAACAAGTTTTGGGAAAAACAGTTTTGGAGAAAATTTAGGTGGTAGGGATAAATAAAAACACACAAACCTAAAAAAAAAGAGTTGAGGATACACATAAAAAAATATTCTCTCTTTCAATAAATGCAAACTTGACACTATGTGACTCATAAACAGTTGCATGAGTAGAGAAAATATTTGCACATTGATTATCCATCATATCTCTTAAGAAAAATATTTTCTGCAGTTCACACATCAAGAAAAATAGCATATACTAAAATGTACAAAGGACTCAAAAATTAATCAATCAATTTTTAAATCAAGTTGAGTACCCAATTTAGCAAAGTGTATGCATGTTATGTGTGAAAACAATGAGAGATATGACTGCAAAACTGCAAGATGGACACAGAAAAAAAACAATGCAACTCATGTGAATCCTAACCATAAATGATGCATGAAAAATTTGGTCAAAAACTCTAAAAACTGAAAATTTTTTAGTTTCGATCGATCGAGCATCGATCGAATACCAATCGAGTCAGAAAGAATCAAACCAAAAATTTTATCGCAATTTTGATCAGTCGAGAGACAGATTCGATCGGTCGAAATTCTGAAAAACTCAAATTTTTGAAAAACAGAGCAATTTAATGCAGTAACTCCTTAAAGCATAGTAATTCATGAATGAAATGCATGAGTATGAGACTTAAAATTTTTCAAAAACAAATGAATACAGCCCAGATCTTCCAAAATTAAGATTTTCAATCAATTTGTCCTTAAAACTCAAATTTTGCATCAAAATCAAGGAACATATAATCTTGGGTGGCTAAAACAAATTTACACACAATAACATGTACTAAGTTTAGCAAAGAGTAACTTTGTGTAGTGTGTGCAACTAGCAAAAGCTTGAGAGACATGTGAGGTGATATGTGAATAGTAATCAATCACAAAGTCTACAAAATTAATCACATGAATTTGAAAGAGACTATCACTTTAATAGTTACATCATATAACTCTCACATCTCCTAGAATAAAAGCTTGCACTCATGTAAGTTTTTTTATTTGCCTCATAATATACACACAAATTTTATTTGATTGAATTAATTATAGTCCAATAATGTACACACCAATTTTAGCATTTAAACCGAGGCTACACCTTATTTTCTTTTTGTGCATGTGCTACACTTTCTCGAGCACAAAATCTTACAATATGTACTAAGGTGTTCATGATTGGCTAGTAAATAGTGGTGAGATGGTTATTTATGCCTTTCTCAATAAGTTCAAGTCCAACAATCAAAGGCATGTGACTTCAAGATCAAGATCATGTGATCAAAAACTATAAACATCTTTCCCACACAACATGCACTACAAAGACTTCAGCTAGTAAATTGCAATAAATAAGCTTATCTAAGCTAAACAAAGTACATAAACATGTTATGTAAAGATAATATGGCCAACCTTAATTATAAATCCAAGATATATAATACAAAACACATAAAAATATTTTTGGTTTAAAAAAAATTTTATGACCAAAAACAAAAAGCACACATTATGCTAAATGAACAAAAATGCAAATGCAATGCATGATAGTGCTTATCTAAGCTATATATGGTACACAAACAAGAAATATCAATTTCTTAATTAACCCTTGAGTACATGTACAAACTAGTACATACTCAAAAAAATCAAAAAATAGCTTAACACTTATAGAACGCATGCTATTTAAGTTTCTCCACAATGTCAAGCATGTTCTAAATCAAGAGAGAGATATCATAATCCATGTAATCCTCAAGAAAAATTAAAACTAGACACAAAATAGAATATTTTTTTTGTCTTTTTGAAATTTTTCAATGTTTCTGGATTTAAAAAAAAAAAAACAAAAACAAAAAACAACCTAAAAAAAAAAAAACAACAAAAAACAGAAATAAAACATGTCCACAAATAATTGAAAGAATTAAATTAGGGACAAGTTAGTAACACTCACCTTAGAGAATCTTTTCTCACCCATATAGCACGAGTCTTCGGCTTTGTAGGTGAAAATCCATGTGAAGCAGAGTGTATTTGAGGGATTACACCAATCTTCTGAGAAAGACTAAAAATCCTGCAATTTCCTTTCACAAGCCAACAAGCTTAAATTTTTCAAAAACATATGAAATAATTTATTTGAACTTATGGCAGGAGAAATATCATCACATATCCTAGATTGAAATACAGAATTTTTAAATTTCAATATATGACAATTAGGACGAATGTGACCAGAGACACCACAAAAGTGACAAACAGGAACAAATTTAGGAACATCAGTATTCCTAACAGCAAATCTAGTCTCAGATTTTGGTTTTTGCCTCAACAAAGAACAATTTGGTCTAATAT
The DNA here is from genome assembly GCA_033629205.1 of Lithocarpus polystachyus. Lineage (NCBI taxonomy): Eukaryota > Viridiplantae > Streptophyta > Magnoliopsida > Fagales > Fagaceae > Lithocarpus > Lithocarpus polystachyus. Next base: position 53,824,179 of record CM066163.1, read on the forward strand.
GACCAACAACACCACAAAGGTGACAAGTAGGTACAAAAACAGATTTCTTATGCTCTCTAACAGTAGGTTTAGACTTAGGTTTAGAAATTTCAGTGTCTACATCAGAACTTTTACCTTTGTCTAACCTAGCAAAATAAGTCTTTTCTTTATTATTCCTCTTGAAAGGAGGGATATAAACTTTTTCAGCTTTAGGCTTAAGAGAACCAGAAACACTTCTGTTAACAATAGCAAACTTGGTACAAGTCAAATTTTCAACTTTAGCTTTAGATTTAACTAACTCTTGTTCCAAGTTTTTCATCTTCTCATCTTGAGAGGAAATTTGATTTCTCAAAAATTCATTCTTTTTATTAGATTCATCCAATCTAGCAATCAATTCCTCTTTTTCAAGATTAGCCAATTTTAACTCTTCCTTGAATTTCTTAGTAATTTTCATAGATTTCAATAATTCCTTACGAAGAGTTTCACATGCATGAATAAAATCAACAGAAACAATAGTGTCCTTTTTATTTAAATCATCACAATAAAAAACAGTAAGACACTTAAAATTATCCATGATAACAGGGATCAAGGATCTACTCTTAGATCAAAAGATCTACAACAAAGAGCTACCTGCTCTGATACCACTTGTAAGTTCGTTTAGACCCCTGTAAACTAGATTGTTTAACCTAATTAATTAACCAAGTGAATACTTAGGTTTATTATTCAGATCTAGGTTAAACACAAATAGTCATAAACAATAAAGCAGCGAAAAATAAAGAACACAAAGATCTGATGACCTAGGAAAACCAAACCGGTAAAAAACCTGGGGAGGATTTAACCTAGCTATCCTCAAGGTAAAATAGCAAATCCACTAGAAAGAATTGAAGTTTACACAATAGCGACTTAGACCACTAACATCCTATTGCTACCCAGTATAAGAAACTTACTACCACGACCCCATGATAGCTCCGAGACCACGGACTCCTTCTTTCTTTGACCTTTTCAAAACACAAACACCACCGTTTGTGACTTTGAGATCCCACACAAAGGTTTAGCAACACAAAACTCTCCTGTTTGTGACTCCAAGACCACCCTTGAAGGTTTAGATCATTGGCACCTTTGATGACTAAAGAAGGCAGCAACTTCAGCAATACCGAATTTTGAGATTCTTCAAGGAACAACACCGGTAGAAGTTATAAGAGAGGTTTTAGGAACAAAACCCTAAATACAAAAGAGGCACACTCTTCTCTCTCTAAAAAGCCTTGTAAAAAATGTGCTTAGGGTTTCCTTTATATAGTGGGAGAAGTAGATCTGAAACCCTAATCCTTAATGGGCTAGAACTGTTGTTTGGGCTTAATTAAAATATTGCAGATACGACTTTCGATCGGTCGAGCCTGTTTTTCGATCGGTCGAATCAGGCAAATTCTGAAATCTTCTTTCTGCAGCTTGTATGTTCTTGTGTGCTCACGATTTGCCAATTGTTCTAAACTTTTAGAACCTAACAAAATCCAATTCCATAAATATATACTTTAGTAACTCCTTACTAAAGTGGTTGGGCCCAACTCTCTAAATAATCAAACCCATTAAACTTATCTTAAGGGAATATTTTATATCTCTGTTAAGAGATTATGAATTCCATCTTGAGAATATATGTCCCATCAACACTAAATGCGGCTACCCAACATACTGAGGTTTTGACCGTAACTTATAGATCTCACTCCTGATATATCAAAACAACCTACATCTCATGACCAGGTCCATTATTCTCTCAGGATTTAGAGTTGATGTAAATAGAAGTTGTGAGATTTATTATTCATTTGACAGTCTTTAGGAGAATAATAAATCTTACAGCGGTCCAGTTCAATATGTCTTAACTCTTAAAACATATCAACATAACAACTAGAAATCTCTATTTCCATGATCAAGACAAATCATCTTAGTTGATATGTTATAGTCTTCGCAGATGAAACACCCAATTTCATCACCGATTACGAACTACATTTTGAGTTTACAAAGAACTTGCAATTTATATCTTCTGTGACTTTTCACATAAATTGCATACTATGCATCTCATGGACTATGATAATGTCCCATTAGTTCATTTATAAATAGTCTCATATAATTAAACAATTTAATTATTTATGACATGCCAATAAATTGGATTTTAGGGCATAAACTCCAACACTATGACCCTAATACATTGGAAGTACTAATGCATGGACATAGTGAGTGATCATGCATGAGTACAGTTCTTCACCAACACCACATGAGTGTTTTGGGTGAGGTCCTTAGAATGAGGGGTACAACCAACATAACTCTCAAACCTCAGGGTGAAGCTGATAAAATGTTCTTCAACATCTCCTAACATCTCCAATGAGTTTACCCTCATTTTCTCCTTTAGTTTGGTTTCCCCTTGGCATTCTTCTTGGATTTCCTTGATCACGCAAAGAGTCAACCCTCTTGAGAGCCTGAAACTTGAAGCAATTTCGTCTTGTGTGCCCTCGAACACCACAAATGATGACAAAAATGTTTCACTTGATGTCCCCTTTGATTTTTAGGCAATGACTTCCTTTTTGCCTTTGGTTTTGGACCAATGTCTTGTTGGTAAATCATCATGTTTGTATCGAATACAAAACATACGCAGCGGAAAATAAACGGATCTACTTCATTCGCAATTGATAACATTCACTATGTAAGTTTCAGAATATAAGAACAAGAGAGTGTACCTTGATGCGGTGAATTTCAAAACCGAATGAAGAAGTACTCGGGAATACTTTCAATCTTCACTCCAATTCCACTCGATGCCCAAGATGTGTGGTCTCTCAATCAGTTCTATGTTTTTAGAGAGAATATGAAAGAGTGTCTCTCTTCCTTATTTTCATTACCTTAATTATTATAAAACATACAAACCATTTTATTCTATATAAAATTATGTATGTTTCTCTCAACATAACTGATTATCTAATTGGGCTAGCCTTTTGGGCCTTCCCAATTGGGCTTTAGTGTGTGGCTTGGAGTGGGACCAAAAGGGAACAAATAAGACACTAGCTCCAATGGGCCTTGGGCTTTTCTGTCAACTCTTGACAAGTCCAAAGTTACCATTAATTATATTTAATACCACTATATAAATATAATTGCACTCTAGGCCTCATTAATAAATTATATCCCAAGACTCTATTATACATGCAACCCCTTCATAAAATATTCGTAGTAATACAAAGTCATAAATATAGACTGCCACTTTGTAAATTACTACATCTTAATCCTTGAGTACCCGGTTTAACCCTTTTGAGTTATTCACCATATATTTATGAAATCCAATTTCATAAATATATACTTTAGTCTTACTAAAGTGGTTAGGCCTAACTCTCTGAATAACTGTACCCATTAAACTTATCTCAAGGGAATATTTTATATCTCCGTTAAGAGACTATGAATTCCATCTTGAGAATATATGTTCCATCAACACTAAATGTGGCTGCCCAACATACTGAGGTTTTGACCGTTACTTTAGATCTCACTCTTGATATATCAAAGCAACCTACATTTCATGATCAGGTCCATTATTCTCTCAGGATTAAGAGTTCATGTGAATACAAGTCGTGAGATTTATTATTCAATTGACAGTCGTTAGGAGAATAATAAATCTCACAGCGGTCCAGTTCAATATGTCTTAACTCTTAAAACATATCAACATATTAACTAGAAATCACCATTTCCATGATCAAGACAAATCATCGTAGTTAATATGTTACAGTCTTCGCAGATGAAATGCCCAATTTCATCACCGACTACGAACCAAAATTCTGAGTTTACAAAGAACTTGTGATCTATATCTTCTGTGACTTTTCACATAAATCACATACTATGCATCTCATGGACTATTTGATAATGTCCGAATATTCATGTTACCATTATTTTAGATAAGAATAAAACAACTTTATTAAACATAATATTAAGTCATACATCATTTCTCAAATAATGTCATACATAATATTATACATAACATCATACAATAGGATTTAAGGGCACATATCCTAACAATCTCCCACTTGCCCTAAAGACTATTATGCACTAATCTAACTCCCATTCCTTCCAAATGTGACTCGAAGGTCCTTTGAGGCAAGGCTTTGGTAAAGGGATCTGCTAGATTATTTGTACTTTCAATCTTTGCCACCACCACATCTCCACGAGCAACAATGTCTCGAATGATGTGGTACTTCCTTTCAATGTGCTTTCCTTTCTTGTGATTCCTTGGATCTTTGGATTGTGCAACCGCTCCACTATTGTCACAAAACAATGTGATAGGAACTTGCTCCATTCTTATTACACCAAGATCAGAAAGGAATTTCTTGAGCCAAACAGCTTCCTTTGCCGCCTCACAAGCATCAACATATTCAGCTTCCATGGTGGAGTCTGCAATACAAGATTGCTTAACACTCCTCCAACTTATGGCTCCACCTCCCAACGTGAAAACACATCCTGACGTGGACTTTCTGAAATCTAGATCTGATTGAAAGTCTGAATCTGTATAGTCAATGGGAATCAAATCCTCACAACGGTAAACAAGCATATAGTCTCTCGTTCTCCGTAGATACTTGAGAATATGCTTTACAGCTTGCCAATGTTGTGGTCCTGGATTTGATTGATATCGGCTGACCATGCCAACTGAAAAACAGATATCCGGTCTAGTACAAAGCATGGCATACATGAGACTTCCTATTGGCAGAAGCATAAGGAACTTATCTCATCATATCTACTTCCTCTTGAGTCTTAGGCCTTTGGTCATCAGACAGAGGAACTCCATGTCTGAAAGGAAGTAATCCTTTCTTGGAGTTTTGCATGCTAAACCGTTCTAGAACCTTATCTATATATCCAGCTTGTGATAAGCCTAACATCTTATTATTACGATCTCGCCAAAGCTTGATCCCTAGAATAAAATTAGCCTCACCCAAGTCCTTTTTATCAAATTGGCTTGACAACCAAACCTTTACTGATGACATGACCCTTACATCATTTCCAATGAGTAGAATATCATCAACATAAAGCACTAGGAACATTACTACTTTGTCTTGATGTCTTTTGTACACACATGGTTCATCAAGATTTTGTTCAAAACCAAATGATTTGATTGCTTGATCAAATCTTATGTTCCATGACCTAGATGCTTGCTTAAGTCCATAAATGGACCTATTCAACTTCCATACCATATGCTCTTGGTTCTTTGCTATGAAACCTTCTGGTTGCTTCATATAGATTTCCTCTTCAAGATTGCCATTAAGAAATGCAGTCTTGACATCCATTTGCCAAATCTCATAATCATAATGAGCAGCAATGGATAAGAGAATTCTGATAGATTTAAGCATTGCTACTGGTGAAAAGGTTTCCTCATAATCGATACCTTCTTTTTGAGTATACCCTTTTGCCACTAGCCTTGCTTTAAAGGTTTCAACCTTTCCATCTATCCCTCTCTTCCTCTTGTAAACCCATTTGCAACCAACAGGTTTAATGCCGTTAGGCGCCTTTACAAGATCCCAAACTTTATTGGAATACATGGAATCTAATTCTGATTTCATAGCTTGGACCCAATGATGTGCATCTATATCATTCATTGCTTCTTCATAAGTGTAAGGATCAGTTTTGGCCTCCTCTGAGATAGCCTCATAAGTCTCTCCAAGACCTATGAATCTTATAGGTGGGCTAACATTCCTCCCACTACGACGAGGCAACTGTGTACTAGACATCTCATGAGTAGTATCTTGTGGTGTATCCAATACAGTCACATCGTCCCTAGTTTAAACCATTGGTTGTTCAATTACAGGTTCATTCATTTCAGCCAAGACAACTCTACTTCTAGGAGTGAAATCATTCATATAGTCATGTTCTAAGAATTTAGCATTTGTACTAACAAAAACTTTATTATCTTTATGACTATAGAATAAACCTCCAGCAGTTCCTTTTGGATACCCTACAAAGAATATCACTTCTGTTTTAGACTGTAACTTGTCAGACTTTCCTTTTAACACATGTACTGGACAACCCCAAATATGGAGATGTCTCATACTAGGCTTACGCCCATTCCACAACTCTACAGGTGTTTTAGGAACAGACTTCGAAGGTACTAAATTCAGAAGATACATTGCAGTATTTAAGGCATATCCCCAAAAAGAAATTGGTAGAGTCGAATAACTCATCATGGACCTAACCATATCTAAAAGAGTCCTATTCCTTCTTTCCGCTACACCATTTTGTTGTGGAGTTCCAGGTGCAGTCAATTGGGATACGATCCCATTTTGAGTTAAGTAATCCTTGAAATCCCCAAGAAGGTATTTGCCACCACGATCAGATCGAATGGCCTTTATGCGTTTACCCAATTGATTCTCAACTTCAGCCCTAAACTCTTTGAACTTTTCAAAGGCTTTGGACTTCCATTTCATTAGGTACACATAACCAAATCTAGAGTAATCATCAGTGAATGTAATGAAATACTCATAGCCACCTCTTGCTTGGGTTGACATAGGACCACAAACATCCGTATGAACTAATTCTAGCAACTCTTGGGCTCTTCTACCTTTTGCATTAAAAGGTCGTTTGGTCATTTTGCCTTCCAAACAAGATTCACAAACTGGAAATTCATCAAAGTCCAATGGCTCTAAGAGACCATCTTTGATCAGTCTTTGAATTCTGTTTGGATTAATATGACCCAAACGCAAGTGCCAAAAATATGCATCATTAGTAGAAGGAAACTTTCTCTTTAATGATTTTACATGAGAGTTATTATCTAATTCAGAATTATACAATTCATGCTTATCCGGAGTTAAAATATGAAGACCATCCACAATATTGCCAGAACAGATAAATGTTTTACCCTTCTTTATTACAACATTGTCTTTAAGGATAACACAATATCCACTCTTACCTAAATAAGTTGCAGAAATTAAATTCCTACGAACATTAGGTACATACAGACAGTCTTGCAATATTAAAACTCTAGTATCAAAGCATAAATTAAAAACTCCAATAGCTACAACTGGAATCCTACTCCCATCAGCCAAGGTCAGAAACAACTCTCCTTCTTTAAGTCTTTTGGTTTCCTGGAACCCCTGCAAAGAATTGCAGATATGATTAGTACAACCTGAATCCACACACCAGGAATCCGTGGGATTTTGTACCAAACATATTTCAAGAAGGAATGAAATTTTCATACCCTTATTGGCAGCCTTGAACTTTGGACAATTTCTCTTCCAATGTCCTTTCTCACCACAATGGAAACATTTTCCTTTCAGCTTCTTTCCTTTGTCGGCAACCCCTAAGACAATTTGTTTACCCTCTTGCTTAGTGAAGTCCTTCTTCTTCTTCTTCTTACCCTTGCCTTTCGACTTAGGCTGAGAAGTAGAAGCTTCATCCACATAGGCTTCAACATTAGAAGTACTAAGGATGCCTTCCGCCGCTACCAACTCATTCATTAATTCAGACAAAGAATAAATCTTTTTGTTCATGTTATAGTTAAGTCTGAATTCCTTGAATGACTCCGGTAGTGACTGGAGTATCACATCCACTTGGGATTCTCCATCAATGTCGGCACCCAAAACTTCTAAAGTATTCAGATTAGAGATCATTGTAAGACAATGCTCTCTCACTGAACTACCTTCAGCCATTTTGGTATTATAAATTTGTCTCATGGTTTCTTGCCTTGCAGAACGGCTTTGCTCACCAAACATCTCTTTCAGACTTTGCATAATGTCCGACGCTAGTTCTACATCCTGCATTTGATGCTGTAGAACATTTGAGATGGACGCTAGGATGTAGCACTTGGCCATTTCATTAGATTTCTGCCAACAATCATATCGTTGTTTTTCCTCGGGAGGAGCATCTAATGAAGGAAAGCTAGGACATGGTTGAGTAAGCACATATTTGTGCTCTTCAGCTGTGAGAACTATGTCCAAGTTTCTTTTCCAGTCAACATAATTGGTTCCAGTCAATTTGTTTTGATTAAGAATGCTAACAAGTGGGCTAAATGATGCCATGTTCAAATCTGAAATAATAAACATGAATATAATAAGTAAACTGGACATTATCAATTTAGCATATAAACATATACTATGGAACCTTAATAAAACCATAATATAATATATGCAACGACAACCCAATCCCATACTCAATATCCCTCAGCATAGAGTGAATATTAAATACTATGATTGATTGAGAACTATTCTCATTATTAGTGCTATCATGATAACTCTTATCAAACACTTAATAATATGCCGTTATACATTTGGCCTCTAAATGATTATAGCAAGAACTCAGCATAGAGGATACTATAATATTTAGTCTAGTGTATACCATTGTCTAGAATCATGTGTAGCTACATTTCATCCCCTTAACAGGCTTATCATGTAGTACCATGATACAAAACACCCTCCGCATGGAATGCAAAGCTCGAAGCTAAGACAAGGTGTTTGATCAAACCACTATAAACCAAGAAATTCAATCTTGTAGGACCATGAAATACATATTCTCCGCATGGAATGCAAAGCTCGAAGCTAAGACAAAATATATATTTCACACTACTATGAACCAACAATGAAGGCCGTGAGATCCAACCCTTGTATCTCTCTCCCACTAGATATTTTAAATTAAAGGTTTTTATCTTATAAACATGCATAAACTAATTATACACCACCTTGCACTTTTTCTTACGAAAAAAGGCGTAAGAAAAAGTGCAAGGTGGTGTATAATTAGTTTATGCATGTTTATAAGATAAAAACCTTTAATTTAAAATATCTAGTGGGAGAGAGATACAAGGGTTGGATCTCACGGCCTTCATTGTTGGTTCATAGTAGTGTGAAATATATATTTGGTTAAGTTTGAAAAACACAAAATTTAAGTTTAAGTTTAAGTTTAACTTTGAAAAACACAAAATTTAAGTTTGAAAAACACTTAGAAAAATTCTGATTTTCTTTCTTTCGATCGATCGAATGTGCCCCTCGATCGATCGAAAAAATTAAACAATTCGAACTAAACCTTCTGTCTGATTCGATTGATACTCGATCGCCTCTCGATCGATCGAAAATAAAATTCGATCGATCGACTAGCAATCGAATATTAATCAATTCAAAAGGATAAGTCTCTGTTTCACTCGATCGATCGAAAGCAAATCTCGATTGATCGAAACTCGTGAAACTCGAATTTCCAGAATTTCTCTAAGGCAGTTTTCAACCGTTTTGCATGAACAAACAACCATCATACGAAAATGATAGACAGAGATTGATATCAAAACTGAAATCTATTGATGCTATAGCCTTAAAGATCAATTTAACATTCTTAAATTCATATTTAAACAACATCATAACATCAATATCAGTTTTTATCAAATCATAGTTTCAACGACCATGCAGAAATCTATCAACTTGAAACTATAATCTCAATTCCAAAACGAACAAAACATGTTATACAGATTCGAAATGAAGACCGCTCTGATACCAATGTTGGTAAATCATCATGTTTGTATCGAATACAAAACATACGCAGCGGAAAATAAACGGATCTACTTCATTCGCAATTGATAACATTCACTATGTAAGTTTCAGAATATAAGAACAAGAGAGTGTACCTTGATGCGGTGAATTTCAAAACCGAATGAAGAAGTACTCGGGAATACTTTCAATCTTCACTCCAATTCCACTCGATGCCCAAGATGTGTGGACTCTCAATCAGTTCTATGTTTCTAGAGAGAATATGAAAGAGTGTCTCTCTTCCTTATTTTCATTACCTTAATTATTATAAAACATACAAACCATTTTATTCTATATAAAATTTTGTATGTTTCTCTCCACATAACTGATTATCTAATTGGGCTAGCCTTTTGGGCCATCCCAATTGGGCTTTAGTGTGTGGCTTGGAGTGGGACCAAAAGGGAACAAATAAGACACTAGCTCCAATGGGCCTTGGGCTTTTCTGTCAACTCTTGACAAGTCCAAAGTTACCATTAATTATATTTAATACCACTATATAAATATAATTGCACTCTAGGCCTCATTAATAAATTATATCCCAAGACTCTATTATACATGCAACCCCTTCATAAAATATTCGTAGTAATACAAAGTCATAAATATAGACTGCCACTTTGTAAATTACTACATCTTAATCCTTGAGTACCCGGTTTAACCCTTTTGAGTTATTCACCATATATTTATGAAATCCAATTTCATAAATATATACTTTAGTCTTACTAAAGTGGTTAGGCCTAACTCTCTGAATAACTGTACCCATTAAACTTATCTCAAGGGAATATTTTATATCTCCGTTAAGAGACTATGAATTCCATCTTGAGAATATATGTTCCATCAACACTAAATGTGGCTGCCCAACATACTGAGGTTTTGACCGTTACTTTAGATCTCACTCCTGATATATCAAAGCAACCTACATTTCATGATCAGGTCCATTATTCTCTCAGGATTAAGAGTTCATGTGAATACAAGTCGTGAGATTTATTATTCAATTGACAGTCGTTAGGAGAATAATAAATCTCACAGTGGTCCAGTTCAATATGTCTTAACTCTTAAAACATATCAACATATTAACTAGAAATCACCATTTCCATGATCAAGACAAATCATCGTAGTTAATATGTTATAGTCTTCGCAGATGAAATGCCCAATTTCATCACCGACTACGAACCAAAATTCTGAATTTACAAAGAACTTGTGATCTATATCTTCTGTGACTTTTCACATAAATCACATACTATGCATCTCATAGACTATTTGATAATGTCTGAATATTCATGTTACCATTATTTTAGATAAGAATAAAACAACTTTATTAAAGATAATATTAAGTCATACATCATTTCTCAAATAATGTCATACATAATATTATACATAGCATCATACAATAGGATTTAAGGGCACATATCCTAACATGTCTTTCTTCTTAATAGTAGGGATCTCAACCTTGGGCTTCTCTACATTCTTTACCAACACAAACTTCATCTTCTTTTTGGGTTCGCCATTTAAGCTTCCTTCACTGGTGTAGCCTAAACCAGTTTTGTCCGTGGAAGGCTTTTGAGATGAGAGCACGTTGTCAAGTTTCTTGGTGGAGATGCGCTCCACTTTGACATTTGCTTGAATTATTTCAAGTTTGAGAAACCTGATTTTGGAGTAGGCATTTAGCAACTCTTCCTTCAGCTCTTCTACTTCACACTTGGCATCCTTAAGTTAAACAAGCGTGGATTTGTGCTCTTCTTCAATTTTCTTCATCTTCTTAACAACACTCTTGGCAACCTTATCATATTTTCCACAATCTTTAAGCAACGCATCATACACTTCTTGAAAATTCTTATCACCCTCATTGAGGTACACATCCTCATCATCAGAAACTTCAATCACTTCACCCTCAGAATGTGCACCAAGTTCTTTAACCAAATCACTCAATTCATCTCTAGAATCAATTATGGGAATCACTATAAATGCTGAATAGTTTCCATCACTATCACATCCTCCTTCCGCATCGGAATTTGAGTTCTCCGAGTCATTAAAGGTAGTTTTTAGCACTTTACCCTTTCCTCTCAAATAGTTTAGACACTCTTTCTTTAGATACCCATGACCATTGCATTCATAGCACACAATTCGTTTGGTTGATGACGAGTCTTTCCCATCCTTCTTCTTGAAGTCTCTTTTGTCATTTTTGGAGGATGAGAACTTCCCTTTGCCAAACGACTTCCCATTGTTCTTCATCTTAAGAAATTTTCGAAAGTTTTTTGTAAGATACGCCACCTCTTTTCAACATCATCTTCATTAGAGGAATCACCAATTCTCTCATTTATGGTTTTGAGAGCAAGTGATTTGTTGGGCTTGTGAGTGGGCAGTTTGAGTTCATAGGTTTGAAGAGAGCCAACAAGCTCTTGAATCTTGATCTCGTCCAAATCTTTGCTCTTCTCAATGGCGGTGACCTTAGCCTAGAAGCTTTCAGGCAAGGATCTCAAGACTTTCCTCACCACTTTGGCGTCTTCAATCATCTCTTCGAGATTAAGTTTGGCAATAACAGTCTTATTGAGTCTCCCATAAAATGAATCAAATGACTCATCTTCACTTCCTCAAATCAAGTAGTGAGCATTTGAAGCTTGGTATCTTTGACCTTCTTGGTTCCTTTGTAGGTGGTCTTAAGAATGGTCCATGCCTTTTTGGCGATCTTCACATGAGATATCCTGTGAAATTTATTAGTAGAAAAACCACAAAAAATAGCATTAATAGCTTTGCTATTGGCATTTGCCAAAGCAAGTGTAGCCTTATCCCATTCGGCTTTGGGTGTTGTGGGTCTCACCCAACCAATCCCAATGAAATCCCAAATGGCCTCATCAATAACACATAGAAAAACATGCATACGTACTTTCCAAAAAGCATAGTTACTCCCATCAAAGTAGGGAGGTGCGTTGAGGGATTGAGATCTATCCATCTCAAACGGGGTCTTGGATCACACAAGGGTATTGAAATCCAACAAAATGTACCCGTTCTGATACCAATTGAAAGCTTAAATTAGTGTGCAAACACTAACGCTTGTTCAGACCCCAATTTCAAAATTACGGCTAAATTGCTTTTACTCTAATCTTAACAAAGTGTGGAACAAGAGTAAATATGCGCAATAAACCAGTAACATTACTCTAACCCATATTCAACCACAATTAATAGTAAAATGAAAGCTTAAAGAGTAGGGAAGGGAGATACGAACAAAAGATAACACCAAGATGTGTCATCGAACAGGAAACTAAAGAACTCGGCTAAAAACCTCTCCGTGACCCTCCAAGTCAAAATCCATCCACTAGTGAATAAAGTTGGAGTACATGAATAACAAAAGACCCTCCAAGCCTAGTCTACCCCATGTACTTAATCCTTCCAAGCTCCTATTGCCAACGGACTTCTCAAAGTCTTGTCTTTACTAGCTTCTCGGATCCTGCAATTCAGCCCGATTGCATCTTCCACTTAATGGTTCCTTCTAATGCTTTCCAAAGGCACCAAAACTTGACTCAACACTCAGATTGGGTGTGGTAAGTATTTGGTAGAGATGGAGAGGTAGGAGTAGAGGAAAACCAAGAGAAAATGTGTAGATGATTGTGGGTATAACAATCTCTAACTCTTATGTGTTTTTGCTAGGGTTTTCTCTCTAAAAAACACTCCTTACATTTTGTGGGTAATGAGGGTATTTATAGTGTGGATAAAATATTTGGTAAAGCACTTTATCTTTTTGCCAAACAGAGAGTTTCGTGGGTACCTTGCAAGATGGCCTTTCTAGCAAAGTACTCGCGAATTTGATAACCTGGCATGACTTTTTAGCTTCTAGTCATGTGCTTCACACGTGGCCTTTCGCGGGATATTTTCTCGTGAGCTAGTCACGAACTACACTGATTCTTCTTTGAAGCTTGAGTTTTCATCAATCTCTCACACTCATCATTACAATTAAACCCACATAAATACAGAGAAACAATTGAAGAAATTACAATCAAATTTGGCACGGAATTAAAGCCAATAAAGGCTAGTTGGAAATTTCAACTTTTCAAGCATCATTGAATAATGCTAGATCTTTAAAACCCATTACACCCTCACTCTTCAGTTTACAAAGCTCCTTCCATTATAACTAATGGATTTTTCTTCGATCTCCTCTTTGTCCCCACCAAAATTTGCAAATAAGGCTCTCAATATCATTGCACAAACCAATAGGAAACTTGAAACAATTCATGGTATATGTAGGCATAGCTTGCATGACTGCCTTAATTAGGACTTCTCTACCCACTTGGAAAATGAGTTTTTCTTCCCAACCTTGAAGTTTTCTCCAAACTCGCTCTTTTATGAAATTGAAGCTAGCTTTCTTATTTCTTTCCACTTTAGATGGTGTGCTCCAATACTTCTCTTATTGCTGAATTTCCACCACTCCCAAAGTATTTTTAATCAAATGTCTTCGCTTTTCACTTGTGGACTTGCTAAAAAACATAGTGGTTTTAGCCTTATTTATTTGCTATCTTGATCCCCTTTTATAGACTTGTAGAACAACCAAAACTTTTTGCCACTCCTCAGAAGTGGACCTGCAAAATAGCAAGCTGTCATTTGCAAATAAAAGATGAGTTAGTGAAAGACTTCTCCTGCTAAGGGAGATACCATGGATGTCCCCTTTCAAGGTTGCTTGAATGAGTAAGCCATAAAGACCTTTGGTGCATAACAAGACCAGGAATAGTGAATGGGGATCCCCTTGCCCAATACCCCTTGTAGGCCTTATGAATCCTGTAGGTGCACCATTTATAAGAATTGAAAAAGAGACCGTAAAAACACATAGCATCAAAAGGGTGATCCAACGCTCATTAAAACCCAACTTTCTCATAATAGCTTCAAGAAAATACCACTTAACTCAGTTGTAAGCCTTGCCCATGTCAAGCTTAAGAGCCATGAAACCATCCTTGATAGAAATATGATTTTTGCATGCAATGAAGAGACTCAAAAGCGACTAGAATATTATCAGATATAAGCCACTCTTTTGTAAAAGCGCTTTGGTTCTCCCTGATAATATGTGGTAAAATTGTTTTCAGCCTATTAGCCAGCACCTTAGAGAAAATTTGTACAACACATTGCATAGACTGATGAGGAGAAATTTTGAAACCAACTCTGGGTTTTTAACTTTTGGGATCAAAGTTATAAAAGTATGATTGAGATGCATAGGGTGAGAGGCCGAATTAAGGACAATAGAACAAATGTAGTAATGTCCTTACCAACTAAATCCCAGTAGTGTTGGTAGAAGAAAGGTGGCATACCATCTGGTCCCAGGGATTTCAATGGAGCCATCTGATTAAGAGTCACCTAATCTTCACATTCCAAAAACTCACTGGATAACTGACAGTTCATGTCATTCGTCATAAATGTTGGATAGAATCCAAGGTCATTTTGGGTTGGCATGTGTCAAGAAAGGAGAATAAGAGAGTGTACCTTGGTGCGATGAAATTCAAAACCAAAAATTAAAAGTACTTGGGAACACTTTTAATTTTCACTCCAATTCCACTTGTGCCCAAGAAGTGTGGTCTCTCAATCAATTTATATGTGTGTGTTCAAGGGAGAATAATAGTGTTCTACAATCATATACAAACCATTTCATTCCTTATGAAAACTCTTATCAGAATTCTCTTATGAAATTCTGTATGTTTCTCTCATTATATTTTACTGATTATCTAATTGGGCTAGCCTTTTGGGCCATTCCAATCGGGCTTTAGTATGTGGCTTGAAGTGTGACCAAAAGGGAACAAATAAGACTTTAGCTCCAATGGGCCTTAGGCTTTTCTGTCAACTCTTGACAAGTCCAGAGTTACCATTAATTAAATTCAATATTACTATATGAATATAATTGCACTCTAGGCCTTATTAATAAATTATATCCCAAGACTTTATTATACATGCAATCCTTTCATTAAAATATTCGTAGTAATACAAAGTCATGAATGTTGACTGTTATTTTGAAGATTACTACATCTTAACCCTTGAGTACCTAGTTTAATCCTTTAAGTTATTTATCATATATTTAGGAAATCCATTTTCATAAATATATACTTTAGTAACTCCTTACTAAAGTGGTTGGGCCCAACACTCTGAATAACCAAACCCATTAAACTTATCTCAAGGGAACATTTTATATCCTCATTAAGAGATTATAAATTCTATCTTGAGAATATATGTTCTATCAACATTAAATGTTACTGCCTAACATACTGAGGTTTTGATCATAACTTTGATCTCACTCCTAATATATCAAAGCAACCTACACTTCATGATCAAGTTCATTATTTTCTCAGGATTTAGAGTTGATGTAAATAGAAGTCATGAGAATTATTATTCATTTGATAGTCATTAGGAGAATAATAAATCTCACAGAGGTCCAATTCAATATGTCTTAATTTTTAAAACATATCGGCTAGAAGTCTCCACTTCCATGATTAAGACAAATCATCTTAGCTAAAATGTTATAGTATTCGCAGATGAAACGCCCAATTTCATCACTGACTACAAACTAAAATTCTGAGTTTACAAAGAATTTGTGATTTATATCTTCTGTGATTAAATCACATAAATCACATACTATGCATCTTATGGACGAAAATAATGTCCCATTGGTTCATTTATAGATAGTCTTATATAATTAAACAATTTATTATTTATGACATGCCAATAAATTGGATTTTAGGGCATAAACCCCATTACCTAACCTGAAAATTAACCCCTGAGATTAAAGTCTCCAATTATGCCCATGCAAGGAGTTATTGTTTGTGTTGGAGTTCCCTTCTTACATTACCAAAGATCCTATGACTCCACTGTTGCAATGCCTTACCACACTCCTTGATTTTACGAACAATACCAATAGCTAGGTTGGAAATTTTGTGTTTGGACCATTCGTATTTGATAGTATTAGAATAGCCCTTCTTGGCAAGCCACATCTCCTTACAATAGAACTACTTAGTTGGGTTAATAGGTTTCAAGCCATTAGCTAAAATCCACAATGTTGACTGATCTGAAGTGCTGTTGTTTAGATGGAGAACCATAGAGCCTCTAAACTGGATTAACCAATTGTTGTTCGCTAAGCTTCTTTCCAATCTCTCCTAAATGGAATGACTGTCGCTAAATTTTTTTTTCCAAGTGAACGGTGAACCCTTAAAAACCATATCCAAAAAACCACACTGATCGATAGTGTAGATACCGTATTTGTCTGCCTTCAATTTGTGTGCTGGACCAAAAAATTCCAAAAAGATTAACTTTCATTCATGAGGCTATAGAAACATCTGGATTGATGTGGCATAACCCTTCGGGCATCAAAGCACTCAAAGTGCCATTTTAGGTCACAAAAAGTGGCTGCCAAGCCTTGGGAAGTGTGCCAAAAGTTTATTTAACCCCTAGACCCCCCTAAGACCCAAAAAAAAAAAAAAAAAGAATTTAGGCACTTTTGGGGCATTTTCTGGGTAGATTCTCTCTCTTTTCCTCTCTAAATTCTCTCTCAAGTACATCAAAAAAACCTTTGATTTATCTCTTTTCTCAACAATCAAGAGGTAGTGTTCTTGCACTCTTTTTCCTCACCTTGGTTTTAGGACCTTGGATTTGAGGTTTTAAGGGTGTAGAAGTAGCTTTTTAGCTACAATCCACACCCTTTGCTTTACCTTTTTTCATAACATGTCTATTTGCTTTCCATAGCATATCTTTGCATTATCTTGCTTCCTAGTATGTTTTTTAGCTTTTCTGGCATGTCTCCTTGCTTTCTATCATATTTTATTGCTTTGATGATGTTGGCCTAGCCTTCTTGGGCTAGGATATGCCTAAATATTGTGTTTGCGCTTAAGTCCATATGCCTAGGTGCCTTTTGCCATGCTTATGCCTAGATCTACATGTTTATGTGTTCCCTGCCATGTTTACGCTTAGATCTATACCTTTGTGTGCTCTGTGCCATGTTCATGTCTTTAGATCTACATGTTGATTTCTATGTCGTGTGCTTCTAAAGCCTTTTTATCTCTTGTTATCCCTTTTTTCTTGTGTTTTGGCCCTTTAGGTAGGGTGTAGATCTAGATCTTGTGGTCTAGGCCTACATCCATACACCTAGGCCTATATCAAAGGGTTTGGATCATTTCCTTTATACATGTCTATACTTGCTTGCTTCTATCACTACAACAAAATGTATTTTTAGTTACGAATTTTAGTGAGGAAAAATTTTTCGTCACTGAAAACTTACATTTAGTGATAAAATTTGAATTTCCTTGCAAAAAATAATAACCTTTAGCGACGACATTTGAATTTCATCGCTAAATATGAAAAAATAATGACCTTTAGCAACGAAATTGAAATTTCGTCGCTATATGTTGATTTGAAACAAGGGCGCCAAAAGGAAAAATATATGGCGTGAATTTAATAAGTCTAAAGAGACAAAATTTTTCGCCGCTGAAACTCTAAGTTTTTTGTGAGGAAATAATTTTGTTGCTGTGGATTTTGCTGGGAGATTATCAGCGATGAAACAAATGTCATCGCTAAAAGAAACTAACAGCGACGAAACCATTTCGTCGCTAAAAAATTAGTCTGATTATCCTTCAGGCATTTTAGCGTAGGAACTCTAATTTGTCACTAAACGCAGACAATAGCGACGAAACCCAAGTCGTCACTAAAGACACTACCACAAAATGTAACTACAGTGACGAATTTTAGTGACGAAAATATTTTCGTCTCAAAAAAGTACCCTATAGTGGCGAAATTTATATTTCGTCGCTGTTTATAAAAAATATTTAGTAACATTTAGCGACGAAAAATAGATTTCATCGCTATAGGTTGTGCTGAACTAAGGGCACCAAACGAAAGTGTAGGCATGAAACCAAATTGATCTACAGCGACGAATTTTTTCGTCGCTAAAAGTTTAAGTTTTTTGCGATGAACGCTTTCGTTGCTAAAGGTGCTGCTGGTCATGCTGTTAGTGACGAAATCTGTTTTGTCATTGAAGGCGGCAATTAGTTACATAAATAAGTCGTTGCTGAAAAGGAAAACTAAAAGATTGTGCAGAATATCTGCGACGAATCTGATTTCGTCGCTAAAGGCAAGTAGTAGTGATGACTTTCATTTCATCACTAAAGATGCCATATATATTTATCACATTAACCCATTTTTTCCCTCACACATTCAGTCTCACATCAGCCCCTTTTTTTCCCACACCCACACAGATAGTCCCTCTCACATTCAGCCTCAAACCATTGAACCCCAGGCCGCCGACGCCGACCAGCCCACCACTAGTGAGAACCTCTTCACCCACTCCCTCTCTCATTCGGCCTCCCTCTCTCCTTTCTTTCCCTCCCCCTTTTCCTCCACTACCTACCTATTTCCATCCCTTTGTCTTCCAACACTGATTTTAGAATTGTAATTTTTTTTTTCTCTGATTTTTGTAGTTTTTGATTAAATGATAAGGGTTTTGAGTTTTTTTTTTTTTTTTTTTTTTTTTTCTTGTAAGTGTAAGTATGAGTTAATGGGTTTTGTACAATTGTTGAATCAAAGCTTGTTCTTCTCCACTGATTTTAGCATTGTAAGTTTTTTTTGTTTGGGTAATATTTGGTTTGTATTTGATTAAATGATATGGGTTTTAGTTTTTTTCATGTAAGTATGAGTTAATGGGTTTTGAAAAATTGTTGAATCAAAGTTCATTCTACTCCACTAATTTCAACATTGTACGTTTTTTTTTTGGATTTTTACAATATTTGGTTTGTATTTGATTAAATGATATGGGTTTTAAGTTTTGGGTATCTGATGGTTTGATTGTTTTCTTTAGTTTCCCTCTATGTTCTCTAATTTGATTGTTAGAAGCTGAATTGTGGTTTTGTGTTAGTATTTTGAAAGATTAATGATATTATGGTCAATTGGATGTTTATTCAAGTATTCTAATATGTCTAGCATGTGAGAATTAAATTTAAATTTAAAATACCACCATTTGATAATTGTTTGTGAATTTACAAGAAAATGTTGCAAAGCTGTCACTGTGACAGATTCAGTGTTTACGCATGATAAATTATGTATTAAATTGTATACATTTTATGAATTCTAAGACACATATGGTTGTAATGGAAGCGGTCTCACAGAATTTGGATTAATACAAAAATAATGGTTTAGTTTCTAAGTTGCATGAAATTCTGTCAGGACAGATATGAGAATGTTTTCTTGTATGATTTTTAATAAATCATGGCTTTATGCTTTGACACTGAAATTGATACGGTATTTACTACACATCTAGAGGAGTGGCTCTGTAAAATTTCATGAGGATTGGATGTGTTTAGATAGCCCATGGCATATGCTGCTGAAATGAGCAGTAAATAGTAAATGATAACTCTGGATTTGAAGATTTAATTCTAAAGTTAGGGTGAATGTTTTGAGCTATAATTTAATATGCTTATCATTTGGTATGTCTAGATCATAGATAAATTTTTATTACTTGGTTCAAGGCTTAGTACATAAAGGAGGGGTTCTAAACCATTCAACTGTTGTATACAGGAAATTGTTTTATTCATGCCATATGTTGCTTTGAGTAAGTTTATGCGTGCACCATTGCTTCAGACCTCAAACACATTCGGAATTGATTTTAAAGTTGTTTCACATGATCTGAATATGAACATTAAAATAATGGATTCTATATGATTTGATACATCATGTTGTTTGATGAATGTATCTCGAGTTTGGGGAACCGCGTTGAGGTGGGATTAGGATTTCATTGATTATGAGAGATAGGCATTGTGTTAGTATTGTGGTTTTGTGTTAGTATTATGAAAGATGGATGATATTATGACCAATTGGATGTCTATTCATGTATTCTAATATGTCTAGTATATGTGTATTAATTTTCATATGAAAATACCATCGTTTGATAATTGTTTGTGAATTTATAAGAAAATGTTGCAAAACTGTCACTGTGACAGATTCAGTGTTTACGCATGATAAATTATGTATTAAATTTTATATAGTGAATTAGGATGCGAGGAGTAGTTTTTATGAATTCTAAGACACATATGATTTTAATGGAAGTGGTCTCACAGCATTTGGATTAACATAAAAAAAATGGTTAATTTCTAAATTGATTGAAATTCTGTCAGGACAGATTTGAGCATGTTGTCTTGTATGATTTTTAATAAATCATGGCTTAATTATTTGACACTGAAATTTATATGGTATTTACTACACATCTAGAGGACTGGTTCCGTAAAATTCCATGGGGATTGGATGTGTTTAGATAGCCCATTTGTATTTTAGATATGAGGCATATGCTGCTAAAATGAGCTGTAAACAGTAATTGATAACTCTGAATTTGAGGATTTAATTCTAAAGTTTGGGTGAATGTTTTGAGCTATAATTTAATATGCTTATCATTTGGTATGTCTGGATCGTAGATAAATTTTTTATAACTTGGTTCAAGGTTTAGTACTCAAAGGAGGGCTTCTAAACCATACAACTGTTGTTTTTATGAAGTTGTTTTATTCATGCTGTATGTTGCCTTGAGTAAGTTTATGTGTGCACCATTGCTTCCGACCTAAAACACATTCGGAATTAATTTTAAAGTTGTTTGACATGATCTGAATATGAACATTAAAACAATGGTTTCTCTATGATTTGGTACATCATGTTGTTTGATGAATGTATCTTGTGTTTGGGGTATCTCGTTGAGGTGGGATTTGGATTTCATTGATTATGAGAGATAGGCTTTGTGTTAGTGTGGTGGTTTTGTGTTAGTATTTTAAAGGATTGATGATATTATGATCAATTGGTTGTTTATTAATGTATTCTAATATGACTAGTATGTGTGTATTAAATTTCATATGAAAATCATCGTTTGATAATTGTTCGTGAATCTACAAGAAAATGTTGCAAAGCTGTCACTGTGACAAATTCAGTGTTTACGCATGATAAATAATATATTAAATTTTATAAAGTTTATTAGGATGCTAGGAGTAGTTTTTATGAATTCTAAGACACATATGATTTTAATGGAACTGGTCTCACAGCATTTGGATTAATATAAAAATAATGGTTTAATTTCTAAATTGATTGAAATTCTGTCAGGTTAAATTTGAGCATGTTGTCATGTATGATTTTTAATAAATCATGGCTTTATGTTTTGAGACTGAAATGGATACGGTATTTAATAGACAACTAGAGGAGTGGCTCTGTAAAATATCATGAGGATTGGATGTGTTTAGATAGCCCATTTGTGTTTTACAAATGCGGTGTATGCTTCTGAAATGAGCGGTAAACAGTAAATGCTAACTCTGAATATGAGGAATTAATTCTAAAGTTAGGGTGAATGTTTTGTACTATAATTTAGTATGCTTATCATTTGGTATGTCTAGATCATAGATAAATTTTGTATAACTCGGTTCAAGGTTTTTTACTCAAAGGATGGGTTCAAAACCATTCAACTGTTATTTTTATGAAGCTCTTTTATTCATGTTGCATGTTGCCTTGAGTAAGTTTATGCATGCACCATTGCTTCCGACCTCAACCACGTTCGGAATTGATTTTAAATTTGTTTAACATAATTTGAATATGAACATTAAAATAATGGTTTCTCTATGATTTGGTACATCATGTTGTTTGATGAATTTATCTTGTGTTTGGAGAACCTCGTTGAGGTGGGATTAGGATTTTATTGACTATGAGAGATAGGCTTTGTGTTGGCATTGTGATTTTGTGTTAGTATTTTGAAATATTAATGATATTATGGTCAATTGGATGTTTATTCATGTAATCTAATATGACTAGTATGTGTCTATTAAATTTCATAGGGAAATACCATCGTTTGATAATTGTTTGTGAATTTAGAAGAAATGTAGCAAAGCTGTCACTGTGACAGATGCTAGGAGTAGTTTTTATGAATTCTAAGACACATATGGTTGTAATGGAAGTGGTCCCACAGCATTTTGATTAATATAAAAATAATGGTTAAATTTCTAAGTTGCATGAATTTCTTTCAAGACAGATTTGAGCATGTTGCATTTTATGATTTTTAATAAATCATGCCTTTAGGCTTTAACTCTGAAATTCATACGGTATTTACTAGACATCCAGTGGAGTGGCTCTGTAAAATTGCATGAGGATTGGATGTGTTTAGATAGCCCATTTGTATTTTAAAAATGAGGCATATGCTGCTGAAATGAGCAGTAAACAGTGAATTATAACACTGAATTTGAGGATTTAATTCTAAAGTTAGGCTGAATGTTTTGAGCTATAATTTAATATGCTTATCATTTGGTATGTCTGGATTAAAGATAAAATTTGTATAAATTGGTTCTAGGTTTAGCACACAAAGGATGGGTTCTAAATCATTCAACTGTTGTTTTCATGAAGTTGTTTTATTCATGATGTATGTTACCCTGAGGAGGTTTATGCGTGCACCATTGCTTTTGACCTCAAACACATTTGGAATTGATTTTAAAGTTGTTTAACTTGATCTGAATGTGAACATTAAAATAATGCTTTCTCTATGATTTGGTACATCATGTTGTTTGATGAATGTATCTTGTGTTTTGGGAACCTCGTTGAGGTGGGTTTAGAATTTTTTTGATTATGAGAGATAGGCTTTGTGTTGGTATTTTGAAAGATTGATGATATTATGGTCAATTGGAGGTTTATTCATGTAATCTAATACGTCTAGTATGTGTGTATTAACTTCCATATGAAAATACCATCATTTGATAATTGTTTGTAAACTTACAAGAGAATGTTGCAAAGCTGTCATTGTGACAGATTCAATGTTTACGCATGATAAATTTTGTTTTAAACTTTATACAGTGAATTTGGAAGCTAGGTCTAGTTTTTATGAATTCTAAGACACATATGGTTGTAATGGAAGTTGTCCCATAGCATTTGGATTAATATAAAAATAATGATTTAATTTCTAAGTTTCATGAAATTCTGTCAGGACAGAATTGAGCATGTTGTTTTTTATGATTTTTAATAAACAATGGCTTTGTGCTTTTACTCTGAAATTAATACGGTATTTACTTGACATCCAGAGGAGTGGCTCTGTAAAATTGCATGAGGATTAGATGTGTTTGTAAAATTGCATGAGTATTGGATGTGTTTAGATAGCCCATGTGTATTTTACAATTGAGGCATATGCTGCTGAAATGAGCAGTAAATAGTGAATTATAACTCTAAATTTGAGGATTTAATTCTAAAGTTAGGCTGAATGTTTTGAGCTTTAATTTAATATGCTTATCAATTGTTATGTTTGGATCATAGATAAATTTTGTATAAATTGGTTTAAGGTTTAGTACGCAAAGGATGGGTTCTAAACCATTCAACTGTTGTTTTTTTGAAGCAGTTTTATTCATGCTGTATGTTGCCCTAAGGAGGTATATGCGTGCACTACTGCTTTTGACCTCAAACACATTCGGAATTGATTTTAAAGTTGTTTGACATGATCTGAATGTGAACATTAAAATAATGGTTTCTCTATGATTTGGTACATCATGTTGTTTGATGAATGTATCTTGTGTTTCGGGAACCTCGTTGAAGTGAGATTAGGATTTTATTGATTATAAGAGATAGGCTTTGTGTTGGTATTATGAAAGATTGGTGATATTATGGTCAATTGGAGGTTTATTTATGTATTCTAATATGTCTAGTATGTGTGTATTAACTTTCATATAAAAATACTATCGTTTGATAATTGTTTTGAACTTACAAGAGAATGTTGCAGAGCTGTCACTGTGACAAATTCAATGTTTATGCATAATTAATTTTGTATTAAATTTTCTACAATGAATTAGGATGCTAGGAGTAGTTTTCATGAATTCTAAAACACAAATGGTTGTAATGGAAGTGGTCTCACAACATTTGGACTAATATAAAAATAATGGTTTAATTTCTAAATTGCTAGAAATTCTGTTAGGACATATTTGAGCATGTTGTCTTGTGTGATTTTTAATAAGTCATGGCTTTATGCTATGACACGGAAACTGATACAGTATTTACTAGACATACAGAGGAGTGGCTATGTAAAATTTTGTGAGGATTGGAAGTGTTTAGATAGCCCATTTGTATTTTACAAATGGGGCATATGCTACTGAAATGAGCGGTAAATAGTAAATGATAAGTCTGAATTTGAGGATTTAATTCTAAAGTTAGGGTGAATGTTTGTGCTCTAATTTAATATTCTTATGAGTTGTTATGTTTGGATCGTGGATAAATTTTGCATAAATTGGTTCAAGGTTTAGTACTCAAAGGAGGGGTTCTAAACCATTCAACTATTGTTTTTCTGAAGCTGTTTTATTCATGCTATATATTGCCCTGGGGAGGTTTATGCGTGCACCATTGCTTTTGACCTCAAACACATTCAGAATTGATTTTAAAGTTGTATGACATGATCTGAATATGAACATAAAAATAATGGTTTCGCTGTGATTAGGTACATCATGTTGTTCGATGAATGTATCTTGTGTTTGGGGAACCTCATTAAGGTGGTATTAGGATTTCGCTGATTATGAGAGATAGGCTTTGTGCTGGTATGGCGGTTTTGTGTTAGTATTTTGAAAGATTGAAGATATAATGGTCAATTGGATATTTATTCATGTATTTTAATATGACTAGTATGTGTGTATTAAATTTCATAAGAAAATACCATCGTTCGATAATTGTCTGTGAATTTACAAGAAAATGTTGCAAAGATGTCATTTTGACAGATTCAGTATTTACGCATGATAAATTATGTATTGAATTTTATACAGTGAATTAGGATGCTAGGAGTAGTTTTCGGGAATTCTAAGACACATATAGTTGTAATGGAAGTGGTCGCAGAACATTTGGATTAAAATAAAAATAATGGTTTAATTTCTAAGTTGCATGGAATTCTGTCAGAACAAATTTGAGCATGTTGTCTTATATGATTTTTAATAAATCATGGCTTTATTCTTTGACACTGAAATTGATACGGAATTTACTACACATCCAGAGGACTGGCTCTGTAAACATTCATGGGGATTGGATGTGTTTAGATAGCCCATTTATATTTTACAAATGAGGCATATGCTGTAGAAATGAGCAGTAAACAGTAATTGATAACTCTGAAGTTGAGGATTTAATTCTAAAGTTAGGGTGAATGTTTTGAACAATAATTTAATATGCTTATTATTTAGTATGTCTAGATCGTAGATAAATTTTTTACAACTTGGTTTACGGTTTAGTACTCAAAGGAGGGGTTTTAAACCATTCAACGGTTGTTTTTATGAAACTTTTTTATTCATGCTGCATATTGCCTCGAGTAAGTTTATGCGTGTGCCATCGCTTCTGTCCTCCAACACATTCGGAATTGATTTTCAAGTTGTTTGACATGATCTGAATATGAACATTAAAATAATGGTTTCTCTATGATTTGGTACTTCATTTGTTTGATGAATGTATCTTGTGTTTGGGGAACCTCGTTGAGGTGGGATTAGGATTTCATTGATTATGAGAGATAGGCTTTGTGTTAGTATGGCGGTTTTGTGTTAGTATTTTGAAAGATTGATGATATTATGCTCAACTGGATGTTTATTCATGTATTCTAATATGACTAGTATTTGTGTATTAAATTTCATATGAAAATACCATCGTTTGATAATTGTTCGTAAATTTACAAGAAAATGTTGCAAAGCTGTCACTGTGACAGATTAAGTGTTTACGCATGATAAATTATGTATTAAATTTTATACAGTGAATTAGGATGTTAGGAGTTGTTTTTGTGAATTATAAGACACATATGGTTGTAAGGGAAGTGGTCTCACAGCATTTGGATTAATACAAAAATAATGGTTTAACTTCTAAGTTGCAGGAAATTCTGTCAGAATAGATTTGAGCATGTTGTCTCGTGTGATTTTCAATAAATCATGGCTTTATTCTTTGACTCTGAAATTGATACGGAATTTACTACACATCCAGAGGACTGGCTCTGTAAAATTTCATGGGGATTGGATGTGTATAGATAGCCCATTTGTATTTTACAAAAGAGGCATATACTGCAGAAATGAGCAGTAAACAGTAATTGATAACTCTGAATTTAAGGATTTAATTCTAAAGTTAGGGTGAATGTTTTGAACTATAATTTAACATGTTTATTATTTGGTATGTCTGGATCGTAGATAAATTTTTTATAAATTTGTTCAAGATTTAGTACTCAAAGGAGGGATTCTAAACCATTTAATTGTTGTTTTTATGAAGCTGTTTTATTCATGTTGTTTGTTGCCTTGAGTAAGTTTATGCGTGCACCATTGCTTTAGACCTCAAACACATTCGGAATTGATTTTAAAGTTGTTTGACATGATCTGAATATGAAGAATAAAATAATGGTTTCTCTATGATTTGGTACATCATATTGCTTGATGAATGTATCTTGTGTTTAGGGAACCTCGTTGAGGTGGGATTAGGATTTCATTGATTATGAAACATAGGCTTTGTGTTAGTATGGCGGTTTTGTTTTAGTATTTTGAAAGATTGATGATATTATGGTCAATTGGATGTTTATTCATGTATTCTAATATGACTAGTAATTGTGTATTAAATTTCATATTAAAATACCATCGTTTGATAATTGTTTGTGAATTTACAAGAAAATGTTGCAAAGCTGTCATAGTGACAGATTCAGTGTTTACGCATGATAAATTAAGTATTAAATTTTCTACAGTGTATTAGGATGCTAAAAGTAGTTTTCAGGAATTCTAAGACACATATTATTGTAATGGAAGTGGTCTCACAGCATTTGGTTTCATATAAAAATAATGGTTTAATTTCTAAGTTGCATGAAATTTTGTCAGGACAAATATGAGCATTTTTTTTAATGATTTTTAATAAATAATGGCTTTGTGCTTTGACTTTGAAATTGATACAGTATTTACTAGACATCCAGAGGAGTGGTTCTGTAAGATTTCGTGAGGATTGGATGTGTTTAGATAGCCCATTTGTATTTTACAAATGAGGCATATGCTGCTGAAATGAAGAGTAAACAGTAAATGATAACGCTGAATTTGAGGATTTAATTCTAAAGTTAGGGCAAATGTTTAGAGCTATAATTTAATATGCTAATCATTTGGTATGTTTGGGTCATAGATAAATTTTTTTAACTTGGTTCAAGGTTTAGTACTCAAAGTAGGGGTTCTAAACCATTTAACTGTTGATTTTTATGAAGCTGTTTTATTCATGCTGTATGTTGCCTTGAGGAGGTTTATGCATGCACCATTACTTCCAATCTAATACACATTCGGAATTGATTTTAAAGTTGTTTGACATGATCTGAATATGAACATTAAAATAATTGTTTCACTATGATTTGGTACATCATATTGTTTGATGAATGTATCTTGTGTTGGGGGAACCTCGTTAAGGTGGTAAAGGAATTTGCTGATTATGAGAGATAGGCTTTGTGCTGGTATGGCGGTTTTGTGTTAGTATTTTGAAAGATTAATGATATAATGGTCAGTTGGATATAAGGCATTCATTGAACATAGACATGTGTAATGTGTGTAGGTACCAAAGATGAGATAGTCCTTAGTCTAATGTGAAGCTTCAATGATCAATTTAGCCAAGACATACACAGTTAGCACTAGGATAACTAACCCATCTCAATTATTGAAGTATGCATATATGACCTCCCACAAAACTTGATTACATAATTTTGAAGCTTTTCATTTGGCTTCATACACATCATATCATTTGATCTTTTTGAATCAATACATCTTATTTGTGAGATCGATGCCTGAAATTTTTGATATTTCAATTTGATGAACAAGCCTTTGGCTTTTAGGGCATCATACATTTTTCATAAAAGTCGCTTTCTCATTTTCCTAGTCAAATACTAGTATGTGCGACGGCGCTTGCAGCTCATTATCTCATTTCATTTTGATATTTACATTTGATGAGCTCTTTAAGCAAAAAAAAAAAAAAAAAGTGGGAAGATATATAGGCACAAGTCTTGCAAGTCTCAAGATCAACTGAAAGTTCAAATAGGGTGTGAAACACCTATGAACGTTTAGACCCCCAATTTACAAATTATCAACACAAGCTTATAATCAAACAATATATGTGCAGAATATGAAAATAAGCTAAACTCAAATTGGTAAAACACTCTAAACCATATTTGATCACAATCACGGCAACAACTAAAAGGTAAAGAGTAAGAGAAGAAGGAGGGAAACCCAAAGATAACACTCAGTGAAAAACCTCTCCACCGCCTTCTAAGCGGTCAATAATCCACTAAAGAATAAAGTTAGGATACATGAATAGCAGAAGACCATCCAAGCCTAATCTACCTAGTGCACCTAAGCCCTCCAAGCTTCTTGCTCCAACAGGGTTACGTTGAACCTTGTCTTCTCTAGCTTACCAGATCCTGCAATCACCCATTGCATCAACCAAATTGAATTGGTCCCTTTTGAATTGCTTCCCAAGCACCAAAATACCTTCTCACAGATATGGGTATCGTGAGATAAGGATTTGGCTAAATGTACCTCACAAGGATATGTCAATGGAGAGGGTGAGAGTAGAGGAATTTGGAGAATCATGGATGAAGATTGTGGATGAGTCAATCTTGTTTTTCTATAGGGTTTCCCTCTCAAATTCTCTTTGGAGGCTCTCTACATTTCGTGGGTATAAGAGGTATTTATAATAGGGTGTATGAGTGTAAGGTTGAATTTGTTAGGAAATATACATGTTTGTATCGCATACAAAACATACGCAGTGGAAAATAAACGGATCTACTTCATTCGCAATGGATAACATGTACTATGTAGGTTTCAGAATATAAGAACAAGAGAGTGTACCTTGATGCGGTGAAATTCAAAACCAAATGAAGAAGTACTCGGGAAGACTTTCAATCTTCACTCCAATTCGACTTG
Organism: Lithocarpus polystachyus; assembly: GCA_033629205.1. Classification (NCBI taxonomy): domain Eukaryota; kingdom Viridiplantae; phylum Streptophyta; class Magnoliopsida; order Fagales; family Fagaceae; genus Lithocarpus; species Lithocarpus polystachyus. The sequence goes on from CM066163.1 coordinate 53,853,559, forward strand.
ATGCCCAAGATGTGTGGTCTCTCAATCAGTTCTATGTTTTCTAGAGAGAATATGAAAGAGTGTCTCTCTTCCTTATTTCATCTTATTATCTTATTAAACATACAAACCATTTTATTCTATATAAAATTCTGTATGTTTCTCTCCACATAACTGATTATCTAATTGGGCTAGCCTTTTGGGCCTTCCCAATTGGGCTTTAGTGTGTGGATTGGAGTGGGACCAAAAGGGAACAAATAAGACACTAGCTCCAATGGGCCTTGGGCTTTGCTGTCAACTCTTGACAAGTTCAAAGTTACCATTAATTATATTTAATACCACTATATAAATATAATTGCACTCTAGGCCTCATTAATAAATTATATCCCAAGACTTTATTATACATGCAACCCCTTCATAAAATATTCGTAGTAATACAAAGTCATGAATATAGACTGCTACTTTGTGAATTACTACATCTTAATCCTTGAGTACCCGGTTTAATCCTTTTGAGTTATTCACCATATATTTATAAAATCCAATTTCATAAATATATACTTTAGTCTTACTAAAGTGGTTAGGCCTAACTCTCTAAATAACTGTACCCATTAAACTTATCTCAAGGGAATATTTTATATCTCTGTTAAGAGATTATGAATTCCATCTTGAGAATATATGTTCCATCAACACTAAATGTGACTGCCCAACATACTGAAGTTTTGACCGTTACTTTAGATCTCACTCCTGATATATCAAAGCAACCTACATTTCATGATCAGGTCCATTATTCTCACAGGATTAAGAGTTCATGTGAATACAAGTTGTGAGATTTATTATTCAGTTGACAGTCGTTAGGAGAATAATAAATCTCACAACGGTCCAGTTCAATATGTCTTAACTCTTAAAACATATCAACATATTAACTAGAAGTCACCACTTCCATGATCAAGACAAATCATCGTAATTAATATGTTATAGTCTTTGCAGATGAAATGCCCAATTTCATCACCAACTACGAATCAAAATTCTGAGTTTACAAAGAACTTGTGATCTATATCTTCTGTGACTAAATCACATAAATCGCATACTATGCATCTCATGGACTATTTGATAATGTCTGAATATTCATGTTACCATTATTTTAGATAAGAATAAAAAAAAACTTTATTAAACACAATATTAAGTCATACATCATTTCTCACATAATGTCATACATAATATTATACATAGCATCATACAATAGGATTTAAGGGCACATATCCTAACAGAATTTTGTCAACCATTGTGTTGGCTTTATTCCATGCCAATTTTCTTGTATTTTCAGCATTTAGAAACCCTGTATCTAGGTGGGAATCATGTAAGGGTAGTGTGTGAGAGAGTGTGAAGATTTGCTCAAGACTGTGCTGCAAAACAGAGACTCGCGACTGGATCTTGCTGGTGTCTCGTGACTGTCAAGCCGCCAGATGTTGCACATGAGAGAAGCATGCAGAGGAGAACTCGCGACTGGATCTCACGGGTGGCTCGCGACTGGAAGCTGCCAGAATATGAATCGTCGTGCCAGTTGTCGCACTACAGGACAAAATTTCCAGTCTGGCCTTTCAGTTCCTTCGCGACTTGAACTCGCGACTCAGTCAGGCCACGAGGATAAGCCGTTAGCCTACTCTGTTATGAAAAATCTGTCTCTTCGCATTCCAAACACCCACCAGTATATATACCCCTTATACCCACGAAATGTGGAGAGCTTCCAGAGAGAATTTTGTGAGAGAAACCCTAGAGAAAAACAAGATTGATTCATCCACAATCTTAACCTTGTGACTCTTCAAATTCCTCTACTCTCTTCCTCTCCATTGTAGATCCTTGAGAGGTACTTTAGCCAAAACCTTTTCTCACCATACCCACAGTTATGAGAAGGCTCTTTGGTGTTTTGGGAAGCAGTTAGGAGGGAGACAATTTATATTGGTAGATGCTATGGACTAGTAGCGGGATCCGGGAAGCTAAAGAAGAAATAGGTTCGGTGTAACCTCGTTGGAGCAAGAAGCTTGGAGGGCTTAGGTACCTGGGTAGATTAGGCTTGGAGGGTCTATTGCTATCCTTGTATCCCAACTGCATTCTTTAGTGGATCATTTTGACCGCTTGGAGGGCGGCGGAAACGTTTTTCGCCGAGATCTTCGATTTCCTCTTCAATAACACGTCTCGTGTTGTCCTTGTGTTTGCATCTCTCTTCCATATATCTTTTTCATTTAATTTCTATTATGGATGTGATTTTATTTGACTAAGATTGTTTATCAATTCTATTTTTGGCTTTAATTCATTTTCTGCACGTTTATCGTTTGTGTTAAAGCTTGAATTGGTAATTTGTAAATTGGGGGTCTAAACGTTCATAGTATTTTATACGCTATTTGAACTTTCAATTGGTATCAGAGCGGGTGCACTTGCTATGGTTTAACTACCTTTGTGCGATCCTTGACCCCTGTTTTTGGTAGTTGCTGTGTTCGTAACTATGCTGATGTGTGATTCAAATCCCTGTAACAACGACTATGTGAGTATGTTAGAAGGGTGTTCTAACAATGAACTCTTAGAGTTATTAAAAACTAAGACACATGCTGAAATATTTTGAATTTAAGAGTGAACTTTTACACAATAGTCTTTATGAGTTTAACTCTTTAATTGAGAAGTATAAAAGAAGAAATAGACGTTTGTGTGAGAAGGTGGATAATCGGAAAAGAAAAATTCAATCGAGCAAAAGCATGAAACTTGAAGAAAAATTTCCATTTGAAGATCAAGAATGCTTGTCTCATGCTTGCTTGTTTGTACACACTTCTTTGAAGGTTTTTAATTTATGCTTGTGGTATCTTGACAGTGGTTGTTCTCGGCATATGACAGGAGACAAATCATTGTTTACGTCACTCAAAGAAAAGATTGGTGACTATGTGACTTTTGGTGATGGGAGTTATGCTCAAGTACCCGACAAAGGGACTGTTGAGATACCTGGATTACCTTTACTAAAGGACGTCTTATATATCAAAGGACTAAAGGCAAATCTCTTAAGCATCACTCAAATATGTGATGAGGATTTCCTTGTTCAATTTTCAAAGAAGGGATGCTTAATCATTAATGAAGAAGGGATTCAGGTCTTGAAGAGAAATAGAACTACAGATAATTGCTATGGAGTAGTTCCTACGGCACCCATTTCGTGTAGAAGTGCTTGTGTCGACATGTTGGAGCTTTGGCATCACAAATTTGGGCATGCAAATTTTAAACAAGTAGCCAAGGTATCTAAAATTGAAGCAGTTAAGGGTCTTCCAAAGTTTGGAAAGGTGGAGAAGACTAGTTGTGGTGCATGCCAAATGGGAAAGCAGACAAAGGCTAGTCATCATAAAGTAAATGTGATCACTACTTCTCATTGTCTAGTACTTCTTCATGTTGATCTGATGGGGTCTACAAGAACTGAAAGTTTAGGATGAAAGAGGTACATTATGGTCATGGTTGATGACTTCTCAAGGTACACTTGCGTTGAGTTCCTTAGAGAAAAATCAGAAGCATGTGAGAAATTGGAAATTCTGTGCCAAAGACTTCAAAACGAGGAAGGAGTTCCTATCATCAAGATAAGGAGTGATCATGGGAAGGAGTTTGAAAATTCACGATTTAAATCTTTTTGTGAAAAGAATGGTATCAAAAGGGAATTTTCAGCCCCTAAAACCCCCTAACAAAATAGGGTGGTTGAAAGGAAGAATCAGGTAATTCAAGAAATGGCAAGAGTCATGATTTTAAATAAGCAATTCCTCAAAAGTTTTGGGCAGAAGCCGTGAACACCTCATGTCACATTGGTAATAGAATATTTTTCCGAGTGGGAACAAAGAAGACAGCCTACGAAATCTAGAAAGGAAAGAAATCAAGTGTAAAGTGTTTTCGAGTGTTTGGAAGCATGTGCTACATTCTAAATGATAGAGAGACGCTTGGGAAGTTTGATGCTAAAAGTGATGAAGGCATTTTCCTTGGGTATTCTTCTACAAGCCGGGCATATAGTGTTTACAACAAAAGAACCAAAACCGTAATGGAATCCATCAATGTAGAAATTGATGATGCCATAACCAAGGTAGAGATGGTAGATGATGGAGAAGGGCCAAGCATAAAAACTTCCACTGATGAAGTTGAAGCTCTTGATATAGAAGTTGAAGGAACTACACCAGAAAAGGAATCAATTCCCGAGGGTTCTAGAGTAAACACAAGATCAATGACATCAAGTCCTCTTACTCCTCCGGAAGTTCAACCTCCCATTTCTCGAAATGATGAAGTATCCTCATCAAAGAAGCCATCCTCAAGAGTGTCTAAGAATCATCCTGAGAGCAACATCATCGAGTCAGGAAGGCCTCCGCCTTAGAAAGGGCCACAAACTTTTAGCCAATCATGTCACATACCATTGTTACCTTGCCTAATTTGAGCAGAAAAAGTAGAAGAAGTTCTCCAAGATGAAAATTGGATTGAGTCCATGCATGAAGAGCTGAATCAATTTAAAAGAAATGATGTATGGGAACTTGCTCCCAGACCTGAAAATGTTCATGTCATTGGCACATAATGGATTTTCAAGAACAAGACAGATGAAGATGGTGAGATTATCCGGAATAAATCTCGATTAGTAGCTTAAGGATACACTCAAGTAGAAGGAGTGGATTTTGATGAATCTTTCGCCCCAATGGCAAGACTTGAGTCTATTCGAATCCTTATGTCGATTGCTTGTACTATGAACTTCAAACTCTATCAAATGGATGTGAAGTGTGCATTTCTAAATGGATATCTGAATGAAGAAGTGTTTGTTGAAAAACCCAAAGGATTTGAGGATCCTCACTTTCCTGATCATGTGTTGAGATTGAAGAAAGCTCTTTATGGCCTGAAACAAGCTCCCAGAGCTTGGTATGATCGTCTTACTCATTATCTCCTAGAAAGAGGGTTCAAACGGGGATATGCTGATCGGACTCTATTCGTCAAGAATGATGAAGATTATCTTTTTGTGGCTTAAGTGTATGTTGATGACATAGTTTTTGGCGCAACTACTAATGATCAAGCCATAGAATTCTCTGAAGAAATGAAGAAAGAGTTTGAAATGAGTATGGTGGGGGAGCTTACATTTTTCTTAGGTCTTCAAGTCAAACAAAAGAAGGAAGGCATATTCATTTCACAAGAAAATTATGCTAGAAACATTGTCAAGAAGTTTGGTCTTGAATCAAAAAGGCATGCCTTCACCCCCATGAGTTCAACTACAAAGCTGAGCGTTGATTCTTCTGGAATAGAGGTGAGTCCAACATTGTACAGGAGCGTTATTGGGAGTCAACTCTATCTCACCGCCAGTAGACCTGATATTGCATTTAGTGTTGGTGTTTGTGCTAGATATCAGGCTGCTCCAAAGGAATTCCACTTGACTGCAGTAAAGCGAATTATTCGGTATGTCAATGGAACTCTGGATTATGGGCTGTGGTATTCAAAAGATTCAAATGCTTGTCTTGCTGGATACTCGGATGCAGACTGGGCTGGCAGTGTTAATGATCGAAGGAGTACGTCAGGGGAATGTTTCTACCTTGGCAACAACCTGGTCTCTTGGATAAGCAAGAAACAAAACTCCGTATCTCTCTCTACAGCTGAAGCCGAATACATAGCTGCTGGAAGTTGCTGCACACAACTTCTTTGGATGAAGAAGTTACTTCATGACTATGGGATTCCTCAAGATACCATCTGTGTATTCTGTGACAACACCAGTGCCATAAATCTTTCAAAGAATCCAGTACAGCATTCAAAATCAAAAAACATAGAGATACGCTATCACTTCATCCTAGATCTTGTGGAGGATAAAGTGGTGTGTCTTGAATTCATACACACAGACAATCAAAAGGCAGACATCTTCACCAAGCCACTCGATGGTCCATGGTTTGAATCTCTCTGTAAGACCATTGGAGTTGTTACAATTCCTTAACTCTCTTGTGTGTTGTGTGTCCTCTCTCTATAGCACCTTAACTTCACTGCTGTTGGACACACACACACTTGTTGGCTATTTATATGGCCTGTCTTGTTTGTTTATCAATGCTTTAAATGTTTTTACATTTTCTTTGGTTAAATTTCCTTGGTCAAAAATTCAAAATCATATAAAATGTATAAAATCTAAAAGGTTTAATCAACATTTTTAAGTTTATGTCCTAAATTTGTTTTGCCTTGTAGCTTTGTACTAATGGCTTTGTGTATTCATGAGCATAGCTTGTTTTCATTGCACTCATATCACTGTGGGAAAAATCTTGAAATCTATATGATTGTTGTAAATCGATCTTCAAACTTGTCACGAATGATTAGTCAATGTTTTGTTGATCTTGAGACATGCGTAGACTTGTGTCTATATATCTTCCCACTCTTTATTTATTTTTTTTTGCTTAAAGCGCTCTACCAACGTAAATCTCAAAATGAAAAGAGATAAAGAGCTGCAAAAGCCTGTCGCACAAACTAGTATTTGACTAGGAAAAAGGGAAAGCGACTCAAAATAAAGTATATGATGCCCAAAAAGCCAAAGGCTTGATCATCAAATTGAAATATTAAAAATTTCAGGCATTGATCTCAAAATGAGATGTATTGATTCAAAATGACAAAATGTTGAGAATTGTAATGAAGCCAAATGAAAAGTTTCAAAAGTTATGTAATCATTTTCTTGTGGGAGATCATATATACATATTTCTATAATTGAGATGGATCTCATTATCTAGTGCTAATTGTGTATGCCTTGGTTGAATTGATCATTAAAGCTTCATATTAGACTAAGGACTATCTCATTGTTGATATCCACACACATCACACTTGCTTATGTTCATTGAATGCCTTATTCATTTGTGTGATTGTACTTGATAAAATGTGTTTCACATGCTCAAGTTTTGTTGATCAAGCACAAAAAGATTTTTGAGCATTTGTGTGTTTTTGAAAAAGTCTCTTTGTTTTTAGCAAAATGTCAAAATTTTCAAAAATTGTTGTGTCCTATTTTGGCGACTCATTCGCGTGTCTGTCCAGTCGCATGCCCCAGTCGCGAGCTCAATACAAATTGTTTTCGCATCTCTCTGGCGGGTCAATACTTAAGTCGCGAAAAAGACTTAGAAAATTTTTCAAAAATCTGGATTTTTATGCTTCTCGCGGCTTGATGTGGCGACTATGTCGCGAGTGGAGGTACAGTCGCAAGATTTACACAGAATGTTTCGCGGCTCAGCTCGCTGTTATCTCGCGGTTTGAACCTCCAGTCGCGAAAAACACTTGGAAAATTTTTGAAAATTTTTCCTTAAAGTGTTCTGGAGGCTGGACCTGGCGACTTTGTAGCGACTTGTTACAGTCGTGAAAATCTGTTTTAGTTGAAGGATATTTATCTGTTTTGTTTTTGACACCGTATGTATGTTCATCTTCTTAATTTCCTTTCCCTCTTTAAAATCCACTGTGTTTATGCACATAATCTCATCATCTTTGTTCAGCAACCTTCTTGAAAAGGTATGGGCTTTGCTTCTTTCTCAATATTATTACCTTTTTGAGTTATAGCCTCCTGTGTTTGTGTGTTCTTGATGCTCTTAGGTTGCTCAATGCTTGTCTATGGATAATTTTTATGCATATTTTTTTGCTGGTTTTGTCTTGCCATTTATCATGATATTCCCCACTTTGCTTCTTTTTGATGTGTATTATTTCACACATACACATTGTCCTGAATATTTCATGTTTATCATGATTTTAGGGTTCTATGCCTTTTGATTTTGAGACTGTCATAGTACTAACACAGCTTGTTGTTGGGTGTGGTGTCCTCCATTTTGTGATCTATTGTGATACAGGGTGAAAATGTCTCCATTTAAGAAAGTAGCTGTGAAAGGGGGCTGGAGTAAAGGAAAGGAGCCTGTGATAGATATTGATGAACTACCTCCTCAGTCAAAGAAGGCACATCATCATCAGGAGTGTATGAACCCACCATGTTCAGATCTTTTGCTGCATTTCAAAATCATGAGAACTACTTCAGAAACGCAACACCACTGGTTGAAAGGGTTGTTGACCAATCGTCCCTAATTGACACAACCATTCCTAAGTGGTTTGCAACAAAAGATTGGAACTATCTTCTCTCAAATCTTGATGATGCATATGAGAATCTTGTCAAAGAATTCTATGCGAATGCAATTGTTGAAGGTGAAGAACTCAAGTGCTGGGTTCGAGGAAAGAGTTTCTCAGTAACTCCTGCTTACCTGTCTGAAATTCTTCATATCAATCAACCAATTTTCACTTCTCCACTAGTATATGATACCTTAAATCCGGATGAGGAGTTACTTCAGGGTGCTCTAGGAAGAAATCTGGAATTCTCCCTAAATGGGAAATCGGTCAAGGTCTCCTCTCTCTTTCTCTCTCTCTCTCTCTCTCTCTCTCTCTCCAGAATTACGGGTGCTAATAATAATCATGTTCCACAATCTCTATCCTCTCTCCAGCACAGGGATCATGAATCTCGGTAGAGCATTGTCCCTTTATGATTTGATCACAAACGAAGAGATCGATATCTGCGCTCACATTTTTCACATCTTGTGCAAGACTACTGCGAGAACTGAATCTCGAAACTGTGTTCCTTTTTGTCGTCTCATTTCAAGAATCTTGAAAATCAAAGGCGTCCATCCATTGCCAGATGAGTCTCCCTACCCAACACCTTGTCCAATCAACATTGGCACACTCAACGCCAGTATTGGTCATAGCCAGAAAGGAGTCAAAACAGAAACTTCAGATTCTCATCATAGCTCCCGCTCCAATTCCTTCTCCCACGTCAAGAAGCTAGACAACATTATGGAGTGTATTCATGATATGAGCACCAAAGTGTCCGGACTTACCTCTCTTCTACATCATCACACCATCCATTGTGATTTGAAGTTTACCACTATTCAAACCCAATTGGATGAAATTCAGTGAAAGCTAGAAGAAAATGAGGACTAGCTATTCCATGACAAAAAGGGGGAGAATGGTATCAATGATAGGGGGAGTATAATAAAAGGGGGAGAAAAAGCTGTATCAAAGGGGGAGTCCTTATGTTAAAATTAAATTACCTTGCTTTCTTACTAGCTTATGCGTTTTATGCATTTTTTTTACCTATGCTTATATAGCCTTTTAATTTGTACCTTTTGCTTTTGTGGCATGTTGGTTATCTTTTGTACCTAGCTTTGTGTAAGCACTTTGTCTTCTTGCCTTGTGGCTTTCATACTTTATGTTTTAATGCCATGCCTTTATCCTTAAGTACTTCACTCTTGTGCCCTGTGTTGGATTTTTATCCTTAATGCAATTACGTAATGTTGTTGCATTGGTTGATTGTTGGACATGCAAATAATACTTGTCATTGTGCTTATTAGATTGCATGTCCGGATGTTCATTCTTTGTGAGAATGAGCATTGTGATCACTATTTATAGTGATTGTTTGTTTTTGGTCTAGCCATGCTCTATTGCTTTAATTCTTTTTGCTTGATCGCATTGTGCTTGCTTCATATGCAATACAAGTTTTTCTGCATACAATGAACTTATTGTGTGGTTGTTTTTCAGGAGATACTTGTACTTATGATTCAAGAGCTTCACAGATCCTAGAGTTAGGTATGAGTGAGTTTTGTTCAACTGTTCCCAACTCACGCATTAAGTCTAGAATTTGTTGTAGGGTTTTGTCACGGAATAGCCAAAGGGGGAGATTAGTATCAAAATGAAAGTTCGAATAGCGTATAAAACACTATGAATGTTTAGACCCCCAAATTACAAATTATCAATTCAAGCTTTAAATCAAACAATGAACGTGCAAAAAATGAACAAAAGCATAAAACAGAATTGATAAACAATCTAAGTCAAATAAAAACACATCCACAGCAGAAATTAAATGACAAAGATTAAGGGAAGAGAGATTGCAAACAAAAGGACAACACGCGATGTGTTATCGAAGAGGAAACCGAAGATCTCAGCGAAAAACCTCTCTGCCGCCCTCCAAGCGGTCAAATTATCCACTAAAGAATAAAGTTGGGATACAAAGACAGCAATAGACCCTTCAAGCCTACTCCACCCAGGTACCTAAGCCCTCCAAGCTTCCTGCTCCAACGAGGTTACGCCGAACCTATTTCTTCTTCAGCTTCCCGAATCCCGTTACTAGTCCATAGCATCCACCAAGCCTCACCGGCTTCCTTTGGCAAATCCCCAAAGCTTCCCAAGCTCCAAAACACCCTCTACACTCTGAATAGGTGTAGGTTGTGTTTGGGTACAAACCTCCTCTCAAGGTATGACAATAGGAGAGGGATGGAGAAGTGGCTACAAAGATTTCTTACTAAAGATGATGAGCACTCTCTCAACAAGATGGGTGTGTGTTATTGAAAACCAAAACTAGGATTTTTCTTTCTGAATGGCCTCACCTGTATTTGTGGGTAATGAGGGTACATATAATATGGGTGAAGGGTAGGCACGTCACACTAAAAAATCTTCCAAGCAGAATGTTTCGCGACTATCTCGCGGGAAGGCCTTACCCGCGAGATACTCGCAAAAACGACAGCTGACATGACTCCTCAGCTTCCAGCACATGCTTCTCACATGGCTCTTTCGCGGGTTAGCTTCTCGCGAGCTTCTCACGAAATCCACAGATTCTTCATTTTTATCTTGAGTCTTCACCAACGAATACTAAACCCAATGCAATGACATCCCACAAAATACAATGAACAAAATAGAAACAATTACAACACTTTTTGTCATGGAATAAAGCCAACACAAAACATACTTGTAAATCACAACTTTAAAATCTCCTCCTTTGGCTATTCCATGACAAAACACCCTATAACAGACTCTAGACTTAAATGTGAGTTTGGGAACAATGGCAAAACTCACTCACACTAAATCTAGAAGCTGTGATGCACTTGAAACAAAATACCTGTAACCTGAAACACTTGCACAGAATGCATTAGATCCTCATGGTAAATCAAGTGATAAAAGGATAAGTATAATGCCGCAAGTAAAATGTGATCAGGTAAACATGAAGTGAAACATGTGAGCAACTTGATCATACACCAAAACAGTCATAAATAGACTACAATGAACATTTAACAAAGTAAATGATCATTCGGACACGCAATGCAATAAAGACCAATTCACATGGATCAATTGCATGTCCAACACTCAACCAATGCAAAATACAAGAAGTATTTGCATCTAGGAAACAAAATCCTACAAGGGTACAAGAGTGAGGTACTTAAGACATATTAGCAATATCTAAAGAAAATGCTATAAAGCATTGGGATGATCACAAGAACAGAATATTAAACTAAAGGATAATATTACTGAATAAAAAGCTTTAAAAGAAAGCAATGTAAAAAGTAAACCAGCAGTTATAAAAACTGTAAACTAGTCAGCACAAAACAAAACCAGCAGTTATAAAAACTGTAAACTAAGCATCAGAAAACCGTAAAGCAAAGAACCTATGTGTCTATGCTCCCTATGTGTCTATACTCCCCCTCAAGCTATGCTCCCCCTTAACTGTGCAAGCTCCCCCTCAAAAATTTCTCCTCCTTTTTGACTGGAATAGCCAAAGAGGCTAGAACTGGTCAAACTTTGAATCTGATCCCTGGACCATGGACAAATCATCGATCTGTGAGGATAAAGATGTGATCTGACCCTGGATATGGGCAAACTGGTCTGCTGTGTGCTGCACATGGGAGTCAAGCATGGCAAACATCTGGTCCACCCTAGCTAGGAGACGATCAAGTCTGTCTGGACCACATGTTGGTGCTGAAGACGGTGGCTGAGCTGAAGACTCTGGTGTAGAAGTAAATCTGTTAATCTCCTCCTCTGTATCTCCTCCTTTTTCTTCAACATGGTCTCTCGGTATTTGAGACACCCTAGTTTTGGATCCTCGAATGTGAGCTGAGCTTCGAGACATTGTGTGTGCACCAGGGGATAGTCTTGTTGTACCACGGTGAGACCGCTCGGAAATTTCAGCTTTTCTTTTGCAATAAGACCCATGAGAAGAGTGGGAAATGGCAAAACAGTTCTGGAGTTCCGTTTCTCAATGCTCTTTGTCAAGAGGTAGAAGATATGGCCACATATATCAATCTCCTTGTGACTGAAAAGATCGTACAAGAAGATTGTTCTTGGACTGGACAGTGTAGTCAAATTTGTGACCGGATACAAGTTGTGGATCATCACATAAGCTAGAGTTCTCATCTCTGGATTAAACGGAATTGTGTTCATGGACTTTTTCTTTTGAAGAGTGCCACCAAGAACTGTCACCATTTCTTCAATAGACTCCAACCGATCATTGTATTGCACACTGATAGGCTGAGAATTAGGACAAACCTCAAGGTATTCTTGGATTGACTCTCTTGTAATCACAAACTCTTTGTGTCTCACCCAGCAATGTATGTGGTTTCCATCCACACGAGCATTCGAGAAAAGCTCCCTTATGATTTCTGAGTACACAACTCCACTCGGGTTTAGCAGCTTTGTCCAAGTCCTTTCCTTGAACACTTCAGGAATACACGTATTGGCAAGGGTATCCAGTTGCACAACTCTTTCCATAATGATCGTGGCTTGTTTATAGAAATCATTGTAAGCCATGTCTACATCAGCTGATATGAAATTATCTGAATTTGTGCGAGGACACTTTGATGATTTCTTGGAAGCAGAGTGTTCTTTCCTTTTGCTACTTCCTCCTTTTACAGCTGACTTCTTGAGTAGAGACATCTATTCATAGACACACAGAACAAAGAACAAGGAAAAATTGCACAGAAACAAAAAACAGAACACAAAGCTTGATTAGATTCAAGTTAGTTCAAAACAGAGGTAAGACAACTTAAAACAAAGCATAACAAACTCAAAAACACATGTTATAAGCGTTGAAGCATGTAATCATAAGCATAATGCATGAATTAAGTGACTGAACATGTGTGTGCCTAGGCTGTGCATGTGCTGATGCATGTGAGTGCAGCAGGAGATGGATTGTGTGTGCCTAAATGATGCCTAGACTGTGCATAGTGTGTGCATGGCATGGCAATGATGCACAAATATGAGAAAATGTGTACAAACACATAAACTATGACCAAACCATGTTACAGATGATCAATAATTAGAAAAACCTAGCAATGGAACTCAGTAGAGTCCAATTCAACACAAGAGTGTCACTAGGACATTCTGTCAAACACTAAACATGCAAAAATGCACAAAAACTATAGATAATGCATGAACAAATAGAAATCTACCTCAATACATGCTTAAATTGCCACATGGGGCCAACACAGATACAAAACGCATTAAATGGGACTCAGCCCAAACAAAAATTTTGGAAAATATTCACAAAATTAAGATTTTCAACCCATTTTTGAAAAATCCCCAAAATTTAAAACCATAACTTAAATATCTGCATAATCTCAGGAAAATATGAAGAATATGTTTGAGAAATCATACCTTGAAGTTGGAAATGCAAAAAATGTGCTTGAGAGTGAATGGGATTGATTGACAACTGATTTGGGTTGAGAAAGGTTCGAGGCAAGCAGTGCAAGGGAAAAGAGATCATTTTGAAAAACTGTCACATCTGTTATATAAAACTGGAAACACGCGTTTTTCGCGAGTTAGGCAGTAGCGAGACACTCGCGAAATAGTCGCGAAAAAGGGCTACTGAAGCATAAAAACTTTCGCGAGAAACTGTTAGTCACGAGACAGTAGCGATACAGTCACGATAGTCTCTGTATGAATTTAAGAAAAAATTTTCTTTTCCCTTAAACTGCTTTCGCGGGAAGCTCTAAGTAGCGAGATACTCGCGAAAATTGCTCTAAACTAGTTTTTTTGAAGAAATACACAAAAATGCATTTTTAACAAAAACTAAAGGCACGAAAGTATAAAATCACTTCCAAACACAAATAAAATGATCAAAAATCTTTTTGGATTGATCCATCTATAGTTGAGCACACACACATCACATTTAAACAAGTACAATCGAACAAATGAATAAGGCATTCATTGAACATTAGGCATGTGTGTTGTGTGTGTGTATCAAATGTGGAATAGTCCTTAGTCTAGAGTGAAGCTTCAATGATCAATTCAATCAAGTCATACACAACTAGTTCTAAGACAAGTGGTCTATCTCAATTATAGAAACATGCATATATGACCTCCCACAAGAAAATGATTACATAACTTTTGAAGCTTTTCATTTGGCTTCTTTACAATTCTCAACATTTGATCATTTTGAATCAATACATCTTATCTTGAGATCGATGCCTGAAATTTTTTATATTTCATTTTGATGAACAAGCCTTTGGCTTTTCGGGCATCATACATTTTCATAAAAGTCGCTTTCCCTTTTTCCTAGTCGAATACTAGTATGTGCGACAGCTTTTGCAACTCATTATCTCTTTTTATTTTGAGATTTACATTGGTTGAGCTCTTTAAGCAAAAACAAAGAAATGAGTGGGAAGAGATATAGGCACAAGTCTATGCATGTATCAAAACCAACATGACTATTGACTTATCATTCATGACAAGCTTGAAGATCGATTTACAACAATCACACATAGATGTCAAGATTTTTCCCACAATGATATGAGTGCATAAATAACAAGCTAAGCTCGTAAATGCACAAAGCCATGAGTACGACAGTACAAGGAAAAACTCACATGAGATATGTGCTCAAACATATACAATCAAACTTTTTGAATTTTTCACTTTTTATGTGGTTTTGGATTTTTTACTCACACAAAACTAAAACATAAAAGTAAGAACAAAACAAAAACAATGCATATGAATAAATGCAAGATGCAGAAAATGCATGAAGATATGACAATTAATGCATGAACGGTCCTACAAAGATCAAAAGAATTTGATCAAGGACCAAAAGAGCAAAAGCTCAACCATAGGAACCCTTCCTTATCCAAACGGAGTGATTGTTTGGAATGAGTGTCTCAAGAGAAGTGAGACGAGGGTTGGAAGAATGAGAACCGGAGATGCACATAGTCAAGTAGTCAAAAGCTTTAAACACTTTCTTTAACAGCATGCTATTTTCACTCAAATCCGGTTTACCCTTTTTAGCACGACTTCCAAGAAGCTCAAATTTCTCTTTTCTTTTGATTCTTTTAAAAGCATGAAACTTAAAGCATTGAGGTCTTAGATGACCAGAGGCACCACAATGGTGACAAACAATGTGTTTAGGTCCACTAGGCTTTTGGGAAAGGATCTAGCAACATGGTTTTGTTCTCTCTTCAACTTGGAACATTGAGGTCTTATGTGACCAATCACACCGCAGTGGTGGCAAGTTGGAGCAAATTTAGATCCATTCAAAGCCTTAGATTGAGACCTAAACAGAGGCTTTGGCTTAAGAGCCTTTCTCTCCACCTTTTGATTTCTTTTATGTGGAGGAATGTACACCGATTTGTCCTTTGAGGCAGAACACACAATAGGCATAGAATCGGGTACCATAACATGATTGCAACAAACATTTTCATCCTTTTCAGCAATAGTTTCAGCAATCAAACACTTGGCATGCATCTTAAGAGATTCATTTTCATATTTTAGCTCATCAACAAGTTTGTTAGACAAAACAAGTTTAGCATCCAAGTCCATATTCAAACATTCAAACTCTTTCAGCTTTTCAAGAGAATTTTCAGCAAGTTTCTTATACTTTTCAACCAATTTATTGGATTCATTGAGCTTAGCAATCGTGGATCGAAGTGGAGCTTGGAGCTTGGAGCTTGGATCGGAGTGGAGCTTGGAGCTTGGAGTTTGGAGCTTGGTTTGTGGATTGGAGTGGAGCTTGGAGCTTGGGAGCTGGAAATAGATTCTCAAAAAAAAAAAAAAGAGAGAGAGAGAGAAGAAGAAGGAGAAGAAAGAGAGGCGAAGATAGCTGAAGAAGAAGGAGTGTGTGTATGATGTATCCGTGTATGAGGGGAAAAGAAGGGTTAGTGGGGGTAGGTGAGAAATAATAAAAAAATGAGGAAAAATATTATTTTAATAAAAATGTGTGTATAATAGAT
This sequence comes from Lithocarpus polystachyus, assembly GCA_033629205.1. Lineage (NCBI taxonomy): Eukaryota > Viridiplantae > Streptophyta > Magnoliopsida > Fagales > Fagaceae > Lithocarpus > Lithocarpus polystachyus. The sequence continues at coordinate 53,869,542 of CM066163.1, forward strand.
AAACTGATGTGAGTGTTTTGTAAAAATGATAGTGTAAAATAGAAAAAGTAGGTTTTTTGTGTAAAATAGACAGAATTTTTGCACGGACTGATGCAATTGCTCTATATCACAAGTTCTTTGTAAACTCAGAATTATAGTTCATAGTCAGTGATGAAATTGGGCATTTCATCTGCGAAGACTATAACATATTAACTAAGATAATTTGTCTTGATTATGGAAGTGGAGACTTCTAGTTGATATGTTGATATGTTTTAAGAGTTAAGACATATTGAACTGGACCGCTGTGAGATTTATTATTCTCCTAACGACTGTCAATTGAATAATAAATCTCACGACTTCTATTCACATAAACACTTAATCCTGAGAGAATAATAGACCTGATCATGAAATGTAGGTTGCTTTGATATATCAGGAGTGAGATCTAAAGTAACGGTCAAAACCTCAGTATGTTGGGCAGCCACATTTAGTGTTGATGGAACATATATTCTCAAGATGGAATTTATAGTCTCTTGACGGAGATATAAAATACTCCCTTGAGATGAGTTTAATGGGTTCAGTTATTTAAAGAGTTAGGCCTAACCACTTTAGTAAAACTAAAGTATATATTTATGAAATTAGATTTCATAAATATATGATGAATAACTTAAAAGGATTAAACCGGGTACTCAAGGATTAAGATGTAATAATTTACAAAGTGACAGTCTATATTCATAACTTTGTATTACTATGAATATTTTATGAAGGGGTTGCATGTATAATAAAGTCTTGGGATATAATTTATTAATAAGGCCTAGAGTGCAATAATATTTATATAGTGGTATTTAATAAAATTAATGGTAACTTTGGACTTGTCAAGAGTTGACAGAAAAGCCCAAGGCCTATTGGAGCTAGTGTCTTATTTGTTCCCTTTTGGTCCCACTTCAAGCGACACACTAAAGCCCAATTGGGAAGGTCCAAAAGGCTAGCCCAATTAGATAATCAATTATGTGAAGAGAAACATACAGAATTTTATATTAGAATGAAATAGTTTGTATGTTCACATATGTAAAAGAGAGACTCCTTCATATTCTCTCTAGAAAAAACACACAGAACTGATTGAGAGACCACACATCTTGGGCATCAAGTGGAATTGGAGTGACGATTAGAAATGTTCCCGAGTACTTCTAATCTTTTTTTTGAAATTTACCATACCAAGGTACACTCTCTTGTTCTTATATTCTGAAATTTACACTGCACATGTTATCTATTGCGAATGAAGTAAATCCGTTAATTTTCGGCTAGTATGTTTTGTATGCAATACAAACATGTTATTTTCCTTTAGTTAGCATCCATGCCAAATTTTTGGAAGATGATTATGTGAATAATTTTAATCCTAGAAGTATAGTTGTATTGGCTGAATTAGATGAACCTATAATTGAACAACCAATGGATGAAACAAGGAATGATGTGGCCGTATTGGATACACCACAAGATATTACTGATGAGATGTCTAGTACACAGGTGCCTCGTCATAGTGGGAGAATTGTTCGGCCTCCTATAAGATTTATAGGTTTGGGAGAAACTTATGAAGCTATCCAAGAAGAGGCTGAATCGGATCCCTACACGTATAAGGAGGCAATGAATGATATGGAGGCACGTCATTGGGTCTAAGCTATGAAATCTGAATTGGATTCTATGTATTCCAATCAAGTGTGGGATCTTGTAAAAGCGCCTAACGGCATTAAACCTATTGGCTTCAAATGGGTTTACAAGAGAAAGAGAGGGATAGATGGAAAGGTTGAAACTTTTAAAGCAAGACTAGTGGCGAAAGGGTATACACAAAAAGAAGGTATTAAAAATGATGAAACTTTTTCACCAGTAGCCATGCTTAAATTTATCAGAATTCTCTTATCCATCACTACTCATTATGATTATGAGATTTGGCAAATGGATGTCAAGACTACATTTCCTAATGGCAATCTTGAAGAAGAAATCTAAATGTTGCAATCGGAAGGTTTCATAGCAAAGAACTAAGAACATATGGTATGCAAGTTGAAAAGGTCCATTTATGGACTTAAGCAAGCATCTAGGTCATGGAACATCAGATTTGATCAAGCAATCAAATCATTTGGTTTTGAACAAAATCTTGATGAACCATGTGTGTACAAAAGACATCAAGCTAAAGTAGTAATGTTCCTAGTACTTTATGTAGATGATATTCTACTCGTTGGAAATGATGTAGGTGTAATGTCATCGGTAAAGTTATAGTTGTCAAGCCAGTTTGAAATGAAGGACTTAGGTGAAGCTAATTTTATTCTAGGGATCAAGCTTTGGCGAGATCGCAAGAATAAGATGTTAGGTTTATCACAAACTAGGTATATAGATAAGGTTCTAAAACGGTTTAGCATGCAAAACTCGAAGAAAGGATTACTTCCTTTTAGACATGGAGTTCCTCTGTCTGATGACCAAAGGCCTAAGACTCTTGAGGAAGAAAATATAATGAGACAGGTTCCTTATGCTTCTGCAATGGGAAGTCTCATGTATGCCATGTGTAAGAATTTAGGCCCCTGTAAAACTAGATTGTTTAACCTAATTAATTAACCAAGTGAATATTTAGGTTTATTATTCAGATCTATGTTAAAACAAATAATTATAAATAATAAAGCAGTGGAAAATAAAGAACACAAAGATCTGATGACCCAAGAAAACCAAACCGGTAAAAAACCTAGGGAGGATTTAACCTAGCTATCCTCAAGGTAAAACAGCAAATCCACTAGAAAGAATTGAACTTTGTACAATAGCGACTCAGACCACTAACATCCTATTGCTACCTCGAGTAGAAAACTTACTACTACGACCCCATGATAGCTCCGAGTCCACGGACTACTTCTTTTCTTAGCCTTTGCAAAATACAAACACCCACGCTTGTGACTTTGAGATCCCACTCAAAGGTTTAGCAACACAAACTCTTCTGTCTATGACTTTAAGACCACCCTTGAAGGTTTAGATCATCAGCACCTTTGATGACTAGAGAAGGCAGCAACTTCAACAATACCGGATCTTGAGATTCTTCAAGCAACCACACCGGTAGAAGATATGAGAGAGCTTTTTAGGAACAAAACCCTAAATACAAAAGAGGCACACTCTTCTCTCTCTAAAAAGCCTTATAAAAACGTGCTTAGGATTTCCTTTATATAGTGGGAGAAGTAGATCTGAAACCCTAATCCTTAATGGGCTAGAGCTGCTGTTTAGGCCAACTTAAAATTCTGCAGATACGATTCTAGATCGGTCGAGCCTGTTTCTCGATCGGTCAAACCAGACAATTTCTGAATTGTTCTTTCTGCAGCTTACTTGTTCTTGAACCTTGATTTGAATCACCTTGAGGATTGTCTAATAAAACCTATAGACTCTAAGATCTATATCTAGACAAGTTTGTGTTCACGATTTGCCAATTGTTCTAAACTTTTAGAACCTAACAAACTCCCCCTTTGGCAATTCGTGACAAAACTTACATACAATATGAAATGCTCAAATACAAGAACAACCCAATACAATAAAATGCCCAATTACATCACAAATCCCAATCTAAGACTCCTAACCTAGAAGTTGCAAGAAGAGGTAGAAGGTCTTGATTAGAATGCACCTGTCTTTCCTGAAACACTTAAGAAACACATCAACGCATGTGTGGAAAGAAAGACATATAACCAATAATAAGAAACAAAAATATAAAAACAAAAATAAATTCTAACTCTCCCCCTAAGTTAGATACATCAGAAAGTTTTTCTATTCTCCCCTTTTCAAAAACAATTTTATCTCCCCTTAAACAAGACAAACAGGATTCCCATATTTCATCTATTTCTCCCCTTTTTTGTCACGTATTGACAAAGACAACTCAAACAAAGAGTAGAGTGACAGTAAACATGAGAGAAAAAAGAGAACCAAGGGAACATAAAACAGTTTAGTTCTATAGAAAATAGAGAGAACTTCCCCTATGAAGATCAACAACTCCCCCTATGAACAACAAAGACTAAAAATACTTTTCTCCCCCTATAAAAATAGGAAAAACAAACAAGTTTTGGGAAAAACAGTTTTGGGAAAAATTCAAGACGTGGGGATAAATAAAAAAAAACACACAAACCTAAAAAAAAATTAAGTTAAGTATACACATGAAGAAAAATATTCTCTCTTTCAATAAATGCAAACTTGACACTATGTGATCCATAACAGTTGCATGAGTAGAGAAAATATTTGCACTTTATTATCCATTATATATCTTTAAGACAAAAATTTATGCAGTTCACACATCAAGAAAAATAGCATATACTAAAATGTACAAAGGACTAAAAAATTCATCAATCAATTTTTAATTCAAGTTGAGTACCCAATTTAGCAAAGTGTATGCATGTTATGTGTGAAAACAATGAGAGATATGACTGCAAAACTGCAAGATGGATACAGAAAAACAATGCAACTCATGTGAATCTTAAACATAAATGATGCAAGAAAAAAATTGGTCAAAAACTCTAAAAATTGAAAATTTTTCAGTTTCGATCGATCGAGCATCGATCGAATACCAATCGAGTCAGACAGATTCAAACCAAAATTTTTATCGCAATTTCGATCAGTCGAAAAACACCCTCGATTGATCGAAAATCTTGAAAACTTAAATTTTTGAAAAACAAAGCAATTTTATGCATAAACTCCTCAAAGCACAATATTTCATGAATGAAATGCATGAGTATGAGACTAAAAGTTTTTCAAAAACACATGAATTCAACCCAAATCTCTCAAAAACAAGTTTTTCAACCAATTTGTCCTCAAAACTCAAACATTAAACACATTTTGTATCAAAATCAAAGAATTTTCAATCTTGGATGGCCACAACAAAATCACACACAACAACATGTACAAAGTTTCGCAAAGAGTAACTTGTGTAGTGTATGCAACTAGCACCTAAAGAGAGACTATCACCTAAAGAGTTACATCATATAACTCTCACATCTCCTAGATTAAAAGCTTGCAATCATGTAAGTTTCTTGATTTGCCTCATAATGTACCCACAAATTTTAATTAATTTGAATTCATTATAGCCTAATAATGTACACACCAATTTTAGCATTTAAACCGAGGCTACACCTTATTTTCTTTTCGTGCAAGTGCTACACTTTCTCGAGCACAAAATCTTATGATATGCACTAAGGTGTTCAAGATTGGCTAGTAAACAGTGGTGAGATGGTTATTATGCCTTTCTCAATAAGTTCAAGTTCAACAATCAAAGGCATGTGACTTCAAGATCAGGACAAAGTGATCAAAAACTATAAACATCTTCCCACACAACATGCACTACAAAGCTTAAACTAGTAAAGTGCAATAAAATAAGCTCATCCAAGCTAAACAAAGTACATAAACATGTTATGTAAAGATAATATGGTCAATCTTGATTATAAATCCAAGATATATAATACAAAACACATAAAAATATTTTTGGTTTAAAAAAAATTTATGACCAAAACTAAAAGCACACATTATGCTAAATGATTAAAAATGCAAATGCAATGCATAATAGTGCTTAACCAAGCTATAGAGGGTACACAAACAAGAAATATAAATTTCTTAATTAACCCTTAAGTACATGTACAAACTAGTACATACTCAAACAAAATCAAAAAATAGCTTAGCACTTATAGAACACATACTTTTTATGTTTTTCCACAATATCAAGCATGTTCTAAATCAAGAGAGATATCATAACTCATGTAATCTTCAAGAAAAATAAAACTAGACACAAAATAAAATATTTTTGTCTTTTTGAAATTTTTCAAATTTTTTTGGATTTTTTTTAATAAAAACAACCTAAAAAACAAAACAACCAAAAATTAAAAGAAAACATGTCCACAATTAATTGAAAGAATTAAACCAAGGACAAGTAAACAACACTCACCTTAGAGAATCTTTTCTCACCCATATAGCACAAGTCTTCAGCTTTGTAGGTGAAAATCCATGTGAAGCAGAGTGTATTTGAGGGATTACACCAATCTTCTGAGAAAGACTAAAATCCTGTAATTTCCTTTCACAAGCCAACAAGCTTAAATTTTTCAAAAGCATATGAAACAATTTATTTTAACTTATGGCAGGAGAAATATCATCACATATCCTAGATTGAAATACAAAATGTTTAAATTTCAATTTATGACAATTAGGGCGAATGTGACCGGAGACACCATAAAGGTGACAAACAGGACAAATTTAGGAACATCAGTATTCCTAACAACAAATCTAGTCTCAGATTTTGGTTTTTGCCTCAACAAAGAAGAATTTGGCCTAATATAACCAACAACACCACAAAGGTGACAAGTAGGCACAAAAATAGATTTCTTATACTCTCTAACAGTAGGTTTAGACTTAAGTTTAGAAACTTCAGCATCTACATCAAAACTTTTACCTTTGTCTAACCTAGCAAAATAAGCCTTTTCTTTATTATTCCTCTTGAAAGGAGGGATATAAACTTTCTCAGTTTTAGGCTTAAAAGAAACAGAAACACTTCTGTTATCAACAGCAGGCTTAGTACAAGTCAAATTTTCAATTTTAGCCTTAGATTCAACTAACTCTTGCTCCAAGTTTTTCATCTTCTCATCTTGAAAGGAAATTTGATTTCTCAAAAATTCATTCTTTTTATTAGATTCATCTAATCTAACAATCAATTCCTCTTTTTCAAGATTAGCCAATTTTAACTCTTCCTTGAATTTCTTAGCAATTCTCATAGTTTTCAATAATTCCTTACGAAGAGTTTCACAGGCATCAAAAAGATCAACAGAAACAACAGTGTCCTTTTTATTCAAATCATCACAAACATGAGTAGAAAGACACTTCAAATTATCCATGATAACAAGGATCAAGGATCAACTCTTAGATCAAAAGATCTAAAACAAAAGAGTTACCCGCTCTGATACCACTTGTAAGAATTTAAACCCCTGTAAAACTAGATTGTTTAACCTAATTAATTAACTAAGTGAATACTTAAGTTTATTATTCAGATCTAGCTTAAAACAAATAATTATAAACAATAAAGCAGCGAAAAATAAAGAACACAAAGATCTGATGACCCAAGAAAACCAAACCGGTAAAAAACCTGGGGAGGATTTAACCTAGCTATCCTCAAGGTAAAACAGCAAATCCACTAGAAAGAATTGAAGTTTGTACAATAGCGACTTAGACCACTAACATCCTATTGCTACCTCGAGTAGAAAACTTACTACCACGACCCCATGATAGCGCCAAGTCCACAGACTACTTCTCTCCTTAGCCTTTGCAAAACACAAACACTCATACTTGTGACTTTGAGATCCCACTCAAAGGTTTAGCAACACAAAATATTCTGTCTATGACTCCAAGACCACCCTTGAAGGTTTAGATCATTAGCACCTTTGATGACTAGAGAAGGCAGCAACTTCAACAATACCGAATCTTGAGATTCTTCAAGCAACCACACCGGTAGAAGATATGAGAGAGCTTTTTAGGAACAAAACCCTAAATACAAAAGAGGCACACTCTTCTCTCTCTAAAAAGCCTTATAAAAACGTGCTTAGTGTTTCCTTTATATAGTGGGAGAAGTAGATCTGAAACCCTAATCCTTAATGGGCTAGAGTTGCTGTTTGGGCCAACTTAAAATTTTGCAGATACGATTCTCGATCGGTCGAGCCTGTTTCTCGATCGGGTCGAACCAAACAATTTCTGAATTCTTTTTTTTGCAGCTTACTTGTTCTTGAACCTTGACTTGAATCACCTTGAGCATTGTCTAATAAAACCTATAGACTCTAAGATCTTTATCTAGACAAGTTTGTGTTCATGATTTGCCAATTGTTCTAAACTTTTAGAACCTAACACCATGCTATGTACTAGACCAGATATCTGTTCTTCAGTTGGCATGGTCAGCCGATATCAATCAAATCCAGGACTTAAACATTGGCAAGCTGTAAAGCATATTCTCAAGTATCTACGGAGAACAAGAGATTATATGCTTGTTTACCATAGTGAGAATTTGATTCCCATTGGTTATACAGATTCAGATTTTTAGTTAGATCTTAATTTCAGAAAGTCCACTTCAGGTTATGTGTTCACCTTGGGAGGTGGAGCCATAAGTTGGACTAGTGTCAAGCAATCTTGTATTGCAGACTCTACCATGGTAGCTGAATATGTTGCTGCTTGTGAGACGGCAAAGGAAGCTATTTGGCTCAAGAAATTCCTTTCTGATCTTGATGTTGTGAGAATGGAGCAAGTTCCCATCACATTGTTTTGCGACAATAGTAGAGCGGTTGCACAATCCAAGGATCCAAGGAATCACAAGAAAGGAAAGCACATTGAGAGAAAGTACCACATTATTCGAGACTTTATTGCTCGAGGAGATGTAGTAGTAGCAAAGATTGATAGTACAAGTAATCTAGCGGATCCCTTTACCAAAACCTTGTCACAAAGGACTTTTGAGTCACATTAGGAGGGAATGGGAGTTAGATTAGTGCACAATAGTCTTTAGGGCAAGTGGGAGATTGTTAGGATATGTGACCTTAAATCCTATTGTATGATATTATGTATGACTTGATGTTATGATTAATAGAGTTGTTTTATTATTATCTAAAATAATGGTAACATCAATATTTGGATATTATCATATAGTCCATAAGATGCATAGTATGTGATTTATGTGATTTAGTCACGAAAGATATAAATCACAAGTTCTTTGTAAACTCAAAATTATAGTTCGTAGTCGGTGATGAAATTGGGCATTTCATCTACAAAGACTATAACATATCAACTAAGATGATTAGTCTTGATGATGGAAGTGGAGATTTCTAGTTGATATGTTGATATGTTTTTAAGAGTTAAGACATATTGAACTGGACCGCTGTGAGATTTATTATTCTCTTAATGACTGTTAAATGAATAATAAATCTCACGACTTCTATTTGAATGAACTCTTAATCCTGAGAGAATAATGGACCTGATCATGAGGTGTAGGTTGCTTTGATATATCAGGAGTGAGATCTATAGTCACAATCAAAACCTCAGTATGTTGGGCAGCCACATTTAGTGTTGATGGAACATATATTCTCAAGATGGAATTCATAATCAATTAATGGAGATATAAAATATTCCCTTGAGATAAGTTTAATGTGTTTGGTTATTCAGAGTGTTAGGCCTAAACATTTTAGTAAGGATATACTAAAGTATATATTTATGAAATCCAATTTCATAAATATATGATGAATAACTTAAAGGATTAAACCAGGTACTCAAGGATTAAGATGTAGTAATTTTCAAAGTGACAGCCTATATTCATGACTTTGTATTACTACGAATATTTCATGAAGGGGTTGCATGTATAATAAAGTATTGGGATATAATTTATTAATAAGGCCTAGAGTGTAATTATATTTAAATAGTGGTATTAAATATAATTAATGGTAACTTTAGGCTTGCCAAGAGTTGACAAAAAAGCCCAAGGCCTATTGGAGCTAATGTCTTATTAGTCTCTTTTGGTCCCACTCCAAGCCACATACTAAAGCCCAATTGGAAAGGCCCAATAGGCCATTCCAATTAGATAATCAGTTATTTATAAAGGGAGAAACACACAGAATTTTTAATATAAGAAAGAGAGACATCATTGTGTGAGTGAAGTCACTTAATTATTCTCCCTTGAAAACTGATTGAGAGACACCACTTCTTGGGCGTAAAGTGGATTTGGAGTGAAGATTAAAAGTGTTCCCAAGTGCTTCTAATATTTTGTTTTGAATTTCATCGCACCAAGGTACGTTATCTCGTTCTTAAATTCTGAAATTTACATAATGTATGTTGTCAATCATGAATGAAATAGATCCACGTTAGTTGCTTCCGCTGTGTGTTTTGTATGAGATACAAAACCAGATTTTCCAACAACTACCACATCTCCTCGAGCAACAAAGTCTCGAATAATGTGATACTTTCTCTCAATGTGCTTTCCTTTCTTGTGATTCTTTGGATCCTTAGATTGTGCAACCTCTCCACTATTGTCGCAAAACAATGTGTTGGGAACTTGCTCCATTCTCACAACACCAAGATCAGACAGGAATTTCTTGAGCCAAACAGCTTCCTTTGCCACCTCACAAGCAGCAACATATTCAACTTCCATGGTGGAGTCCATAATACAAGTTTGCTTAATACCCTTCCAACTAATGGCTCCACCTCCCAAGGTGAACACACAACCTGAAGTGGACTTTCTGATATCAAGATCTGACTGAAAATCTAAATCTGTATAACCAATAGGAATCAAATCCTCACTATGGTAAACAAGCATATAATCTCTTGTTCTTCGTAGATACATGAGAATATGCTTTACAGCTTGCCAATGTTTAAGTCCTGGATTTGATTGATATCGGCTGACCATGCCAACTAAATAACAGATATCTGGTCTAGTACATAGCATGGCATACATGAGACTTCCCACTGCAGAAGCATAAGGAATTTGTCTCATCATATTTTCTTCCTCTAGAGTCTTAGGCCTTTAGTCATCAGATAGAGGAACTCCATGTCTAAAAGGAAGTAATCCTTTCTTGGAATTTTGCATGCTAAACCATTCTAGAACCTTATCTATATAACCAATTTGTGATAAACCTAACATCTTATTCTTGCGATCTCACCAAAGCTTGATCCCTAGAATAAAGTTAGCTTCACCCAAGTCCTTCATTTTAAATTGGCTTGACAACCAAACCTTTACCAATGACATTACCTCTACATCATTTCCAATGAGTAGAATATCATCAATGTAGCACTAAGAACATTACTATTTTGTCTCGATGTCATGGTTCATCAAGATTTTGTTCAAAACCAAATGATTTGATTGCTTGATCAAATCTGATGTTCCATGACCTAGATGCTTGCTTAAGTCCATAAATGAACCTTTTCAACTTGCATACCATATGCTCTTGGTTCTTTGCTATGAAACCTTCCGGTTGCATCATATAAATTTCTTCTTCAAGATTGCCATTAAGAAATGCAGTCTTGGCATCCATTTGCCAAATCTCATAATCATAATGAGCAGGAATGGATAAGAGAATTTTGTTAGATTTAAGCATGGCTACTAGCGAAAAAGTTTCATCATAATCAATACCTTTTTTTTGTGTATACCCTTTCGCCACTTGTCTTGCTTTAAAGGTTTCAACCTTTCCATCTATCCCTCTCTTTCTCTTGTAAACCCATTTGCAACCAACAGGTTTAATGCCGTTAGCCGCCTTTACAAGATCCCATATTTGATTGGAATACATAGAATCCAATTCAGATTTCATAGCTTGGACCCAATGATGTGCATCTATATCATTCATTGCCTCCTCATAAGTGTAAGGATCCGATTCAACCTCTTTTAGGATAGCTTCATAAGTTTCTCCCAAACCTATAAATCTTATAGGAGGCCGAACAATTCTCCCACTACGACGAGGCACTTGTGTACTAGTCATCTCATGAGCAATGTCTTGTGGTGTATCCAATATAGCCACATCATTCCTAGTTTTATCCATTGGTTTTTCAATTACAGGTTCATCTAATTCAGCCAATACAACTTTACTTCTAGGCTTAAAATTATTCACATAATCATCTTCCAAAAATTTGGCATGAGTTCTAATAAACACTTTGTTATCCTTATGATTATAGAATAAATAACCCTTAGTTTCCTTTGAATACCCTAAAAACATGCATACGTCCGTTTTAGCTTCCAACTTATCAGACTTCCCTTTCCACACATGTGCTGGACATCCCCAAATGTGGAGATATTTCATACTAGGCTTGCACCCACTCCACAATTCCTTAGGTGTGTTGGGAACAGATTTTGATGGAACTAAATTCAAAATATGCATAGCAGTTTTTAATGCATATCCCCAAAAGGAAATTGGTAAAGTTGAATAACTCAACATGGACCTAACCATTTCCAAAAGAGTTCTATTCCTTCTTTCCGCTACACCATTTTGTTGGGGAGTTCCAGGTGCAGTCAATTGGGAGACAATCCCATTTTGAATTAGGTAATCCTTGAAATCCCCAAGAAGGTATTCGCCACCTCGATCAGATCGAATGGCTTTTATCCATTTACCTAATTGATTTTCAACTTTAGTCCTAAACTCTTTGAATTTCTCAAAAGCTTCGGACTTTCGTCTCATTAGGTACACATAACCATATCTTGAGTAATCATCCGTAAAAGTGATGAAGTACTCATAACCTCCTTTTGCTTGGGTTGACATAGGACCATATACATCTGTATGAACTAATTCAAGCAACTCTTAGGCTCTTCTACCTTTTTCATTAAAAGGTCATTTGGTCATTTTACCTTCCAAACAAGATTCGCAAACTGGAAATCCATCAAAGCACCATAAGCAACCAGAAAACCTGTAGTACTAGACTCTAAGCACCATAAAATAACGAGAAAACAGGCATAAAGTAAAACAAACAAAACAAGGTTTTCTCATAAAAAGATGTCTTCTCCCCCTTGGCATATGCATCTCCCCTATGGCTTTCTCCCCCTACGGATGTGCACGAGGTAGAATTTTTCCCCCCTAAGAATGTGCACATGAGTCATAAAGAAATGACGAAACACACTGGTATACTCTCTCCGGTATAATTATCATCTCTGCAGTGATATATTTTATGATTTTTCTTTATTGTATAAACTACTATATTATCAACCAAAAGCTCATCTTCCATTGTATTACGACGTCTTCTTTTTACAAGTTTCATAGTTGGAAAGGCTCATTTTCTGATTGCTATAGAAACTGGAAGAGTCAACACTAAAATCTATTATTACATAAATTATAAATACACCTTTAATTAAATAATAACCCCTCAAAACCCCAAAAGAAATATTTTAAACAAAAGTATAAACAAACAACATAAACCAAACAAATTTACAACACCTATATGTAAATTTCATATGATATTAAAAACTGATACAAATCTAATTGAAGAGCATACGAAAAGTCAAGTTAGGGGTTGTTAAGAAAATTAACAAAAGACACAAAGATTGATTGATTAAGAATTAACAAATGAAAATATTAAAGGACAATTAATCCCTTATAAAAAAAGGATGATAAAGCTATTGTGTTGGAGAGAGAAGAAAACTCACCGCAGTACCAGTTGCAGTCCCAATTCTATATATATATATATATATATATATTTTACCCCCAAACTATGAGGACTGAGGGTTTTGTTTGGTTGTGTATTGAAATATGACATTTGAAGTTGGCAATAAGTCTACAAAGGAGAACAAAACAAAAGGTGTACCTTACTAGAGAATGAAAATAAAGGGTGAAAAGTCAAATTTTGTGTCTGTTTGGGACAAGTTAAAAATTTCAGCTTATTTTTACTACTATTCAGGGGTCTTACTGCACTTTTTGATACTATTTATATGTCCCATTGTACTATTCAACTAACTTTTACCTTTATCTACAATACTTTCAGCAAAATGTTTTCAATTTCAGCTAAATAAATTGTTCCTAAACGGACACTTTGTTTGATGTCCTTGGGTAATTGGATAGACCACGTATTGAAACTTTCAAATATTGTTTTAAGTATTTGGATAACGAGATGGGCCAAGTTGTTAAGATTAGTGCCCTAAAATCCTATTGTATGCCATGTATGACATTATGTATGATATTATGTTCTATGTATAAACTTGTTTTATTATTATCTAAAATAATGGTAACATGAATATTTGGATATTATCATATAGTCCATGAGATGCATAGTATGTAATCTATGTGATTTAATCACAGAAGTTATAAATCACAAGTTCTTTGTAAACTCAAAATTTTAGTTTGTAGTCAGTGACGAAATTTGGAATTTCATCTGCAAAGACTATAACATATCAACTAAGATGATTTGTCTTGATCATAGAAATGGAAGACTTCTAGTTGATATGTTGATATGTTTTAAGTGTTAAAATATATTGAACTGGATTGTTGTGAGATTTATTATTCTACTAACGACTGTCAAATGAATAATAATGCTCACGACTTCTATTTACGTAAACTCTCAATCCTGAGAGAATAATGAACTTGATCATGAAGTGCAAGTTGCTTTATTATATCAGGAGTGACATTTAAAGTCACGATCAAAATCTCAGTATGTTTGGCAGCCACATTTAATGTTGAAGGAACATATATTCTCAAGATGAAATTCATAATTTCTTAACGGAGATATAAAATATTCTCTTAAGATAAGTTTAATGGGTTTGGTTATTCAGAGTGTTAGGCCTAACCACTTTAGTCACAAGTTACTAAATTATATATTTATGAAATTGGATTTCATAAATATATGATGAATAACTTAAATGATTAAATCGGGTACTCAAGGATTAAGATATAGTAATCTTCAAAGTGGCAGTCAACATTCATGATTTTGTATTACTACAAATATTTTAATGAAGGGGTTGAATGTATAATAAAGTCTTGGGATATAATTTATTAATAAGGCTTAGAGTACAACTATATTTATATAGTGTTATTAAATATAATTAATGGTAATTTTAGGCTTTTCAAGAGTTGATAAAAAGACCCAAAACCCATTGGAGCTAGTGGTCTTATTTGTCCCTTTTGGTCCCACTCCAACCACATACTAAACCCCAATTGGAATGGCCCAAAAGGCTAACCCAATTAGAATGGTGTATGTGAGTGTAAGCCACTCTCTTATTCTCCTTTGAACACATATATAAACTGAAGAGTAAAAGTGTTCCCAAGTATTTCTAATCTTTGTTTTTGAATATTACCACACCAAGATACGCTCTCTTATTCTTAAATTCTGAAATTTACATAGTACATGTTATTAATTGCGAATGAAGTAGATCCGATAGTTTTCTGCTGCGTATATTTTGTATACGATACAAACTATGTTTTTCCTACATTTGGTATCAGAGCAATCTTCAATTTTGAATTTGTATAACATGTTTTGTGAGTTTTGGAATCAAAAATGGTAATTTCATGATGTTAGAAGATTCTACAATTAATTTCTCCATGGTTATTGAAATTATTGTTGGATAAATACATGTTTGTACCGCATACAAAACATCCGCAGCGGAAAATTAATGGATCTACTTCATTCGCAATTGATAACATGTACTATGTAAGTTTCAGAATTTAAGAACAAGAAAGCGTACCTTGGTGTAGTGAAATTTAAAACAAAAGATTAAAAGCAATTGGGAATACCTTTAATCTTCACTCCAATTCCACTTAATGCCCAAGAAGTGTGGTCTCTCAATCAGTTTCCATGGAGAGAATAAGAAAGTGTCCAACACTCACACACAAACCATTTCATGTTCTCATATGATCTTTTTTATAATTACTTAGAAAACTCTCATATTAAGACTTATGAAATTCTATATGTTTCTCTTTTTAAATATAACTGATTATTTAATTGGGCTAGTCTTTTGGGCCAATCCAATTGGGCTCTAGTGTGTGGCTTGGAGTGGGACCAAAAGAGAACAAATAAGACTCTAGCTCCAATGGGCCTTTGGTTTTTCTATCAACTCTTGACAAGTCTAAAATTACTATTAATTATATTCAATACCACTATATAAATATAAATTCACTATAGGCCTTATTAATTATATCTCATGACTTTATTATTCATGCTACCCCATCATTAAAATATTCGTAGTTATTCAAAGTCATGATAGACTGCCACTTAGAAGATTACTACATCTTAATGCTTGAGTACCCGGTTTAATCCTTTATGTTATTCATCATATATTTATGAAATCCAATTCCATAAATATATACTTTAGCTCCTTACTAAAGTGGTTGGGCCCAATACTCTGAATACTCAATCCCATTAAACTTATCTCAAGGGAATATTTTATATCTCCGTAAAGAGATTATGAATTCCATCTTGAGAATATATGTTCCATCAACACTAAATGCTGCTGCCCAACATACTGAGGTTTTGATCGTGACTTATAGATCTCACTCCTGATATATCAAAACAACCTACATCTCATAATCAGGTCTATTATTCTCTCAGGATTTAGAATTGATGTAAATAGAAGTTATGAGATTTATTATTCATTTGACAGTCGTTAGGAGAATAATAAAACTCACAGCAGTCCAGTTAATATGTCTTAACTCTTAAAACATATCAACATACCAACTAGAAGTCTCCACTTCCATGATCAAGACAAATCATTTAGTTGATATGTTATAGTTCATTATAGATAGTCTCATATAATTAAACAATTCAATTATTTATGACATGCCAATAAATTGGATTTTAGGGCATAAACCCCAACAATCTTCCCACTTGCCCTCAAAGACAATTTACCATATATCCGACACTTATCTCCCTTTTTAGAGTAATTCATAGTCACTTTAAGGCAAGGTTTGGAAACAAGTTTCAGTCAGATTTATAGCATAAATTATTTTTTCTACTACTACTCAAGTACTCATCTCTCTAATGAGATATTACTTATACTTAATGTGTATCTTCACCACCTAGGATGAACACATATCTTGAAGACTAACTTCATGAATCACAATCAAACTACAAGTCAATATTCATACATCCAGTGTCAATCAAAAACTTCACTTTTGTGGACAAGCAAATAATCCCTCATTCTCCTAAGATATTTAAGTATATGCTTTATTCCCACTAAATTAAGTGATCTTTGATTCAATTGATATTTGCTTACCATGTCCACCGCAAAATAGATATTTAGCCTAGTATATAGCATAGCATAAAGACTTCCTATTGATATGGTTTTAGGAACCATCTTAATAAGCTTTTCCTTTTATGTATCTTAGGACTATAGTCCTATATAAAGGAACTTCAAATTTAAAAGGAAAGAATCCCTTCTTGAAGTATTATATGCTATACTTGGCTAGAATCTAATCTATTTAAGCAATTTGAGATAGACCTAACATCCTAATTTTTGAATTTTAACAAAGTTTAAATTCTTAGGATGTGACTAGTCTTTCCCAAATACTTTATATCAAACTAGATTAGACAACAAAAAACTCCATTGATAATAATAACTCTACATCATTCTAAATGATTAGAATGTCATCAACATGCATTAAGAAATTTATTATTCTATATAGCTTTTACACTTTTAAGGCATTTTAATACTTGACCAAAATCAAAAAATTTGATTACTTGATCAAAGATGATATTTTATGATTCAGATGCTTGCTTTAATCCATGAATAGACTTTAAACAACTTGCATACTAAACACTACTATTTCTTGATTATGTACAAGTCTAATTACATCATATAGATGTCTTCCTCAAGTTGATGCTAAAAGAAGCTTTCATGATATCCATTTCCATATTTCATCCAAATGAAATATAATGGATAAGAGAATCTAGATAGAGTCAAACTTGACTATTAGTGAACAAATCTTTTCATAATTGAATCATTTCTTTCTGAATAAATCTAGTCTTGACTTTGAAGGTTTGCACCTTCAAATCTATCACTTTCATTTACTTGCAGACCTATTTGAAAACAATAGGCTTAATGCCATTAGGCGACTCTATAAGCTCTAGATTTTGAATAGAATCTAATTCTATTTACATAACCTTGATCCAGTAATCCATATTCATATCATCTATTGCCTCTACATAGGACTGAGGATCAAATTCATATCCTTATGGAATGACTTCAAAAGTTTATTCCAAAAGTATGAATTTATTTAATAATTGATAATCCTCCCACTACGATATTGTACCGGTGTACTAGCTAAATATATATATATATATATATATATAGAATAATGTCTTGTAGTGTATCTAATACAACCATCTCATTTCTAAATGTATTTTATTGTTGTCTTTTAACAAATTCTAACATTTTTCTTCTAGAACAACTATACGTTTAGTCTTAAGATTATTCACATAGTCATCATCAAGAACTTTGTATTTGTACTTTACAAACATCTTGTATTCTTTATGACTACCAAAACAATCTTCTACAATTCCTTTTTGGATACCCAATATAAACACACATTTTTCTACTTTTTTTTATTTCAATTTGTTAGACTTCCTTTCTAGCACAAGTGCTGGACATCTCCAAAAGTGGAAGTATCATATACTAGGTTTTTACCCAAACCACAATTTTACAAATGTCCTAAGAACAAACTTTTGAAATCAATTTTAGAAAATGTGTAGTAATACATAGAGTATATCTCCAAAAGAAATAAGCGAATGGAAATAATTATCATGTACTTTTACTATTTCTAAAAGAGTTTTATTCTTCCTTCATGTATGCATTGACTTAAAGAAGTCTTGAAGTTATACTCCTTTACAATAAAGGAACCCTAGATCATATTATTCTCTAAATAGAATTCATAGATTGGAAATATAACAAAATAATGGTTTTAAAAGCTCATCTTTCATCAATCTTGAATACCATTTAGATTAATAAGATCTAGACATAAGTGTCAAAAAATACACTACCAAAGGATGGAAACTTTCTCTTTAAAAATGTAAAACATGTAAATTTCCATCTAGAAAATAATCATGGACTATGCTTAGTTTTACCAAAACGGAAACATTTTCCTTTTGGTCATACTTTTGAGTATAATTCCTTTTGGCAACTAGTTTGTCCAACTGTTTGGTATTGTAATTCCTCTTCTTACCACCGTTACCTTTTGGTTCAGACTAAGAATTTGAATTAAATCGTATTGATCCTAGCTTTAACTTTTAAGATGTCTTCAATTGCGTAGAACTCACTCATCAATTCAGATAAAATAAAATAAAAATTGTTTTTAAAACAATCTGAATTGATCAAATGATTCTAACAAGGACTTATGGATCATATCCATATGAGATTAATAATTAATCTCTACATCCAAGAATTCCAATTGACTTTAAAAATCAAATATATTCATAAAATGACATAGAATTGGAACTCTTTAAGCTTTTCTTAGCACTCAACATGATTCATACCAAACATCTCATCTAAACTTAATATAAAGTCTAAGTCTAGTACTAACTCTTGCATCTCATGCTATAGCACAATTGAGATAGAAGCCAATGTAACATTTTAGCATTTCAATGGAAACTATGATCTTATCATAGTCTATCTTCCATCAATACATCATGTATAGGAAAATATGACAATGCTGAATCGAAACATAAATATGTACTCCAGCTCTTTAAGCATCAAGTCCAATATTATTTCTTAGTTAATGTGATTCACTTAAAATTGTAACTAGAGAACAAAATTATGAAAACTTTATTTTGAGACTATGAACATAATTACAGGGAAATTATTTTTTGCATCCATAACCATATAGTATGAAACCCAAAAATACTATACTAGGTGCAACGACAACCTAATTCCGTAATTAATATTCCTTGGAAGCGAGGTCATACCAATCACTATGATCAGGTGAGAATTATTCTCATTATTAATACTATCATGGTAACTCTTACCAAACAAAAATAATTTGCCGCTTTTCCTTTAGCCTCTAAGTAATAATGGCATAGCTCTGAATGGAGGTTAACATTACACTTAGTCTAGTGTATACCATTGCCTAAACTCCATGTGAGTCACCGAGTAACTCCATGAAAGCGTGGTCGTTCTTAATGTAAAAACACACTTCATCTATCATTAAGAGGTTTAATCTTGTAGTACCATGAATTAAACACCCTCCGAAGGGAGTAAGGCATATACGCCAAGGCGAGGTGCCTAATCACACTACTATAATCCGGCAATGGAGGCCATGAGATCCAACCCTTGTATCTCTCTCCCACTAGAAATGTTAAAACAAGTGGATTGTCATGAAATCATTGTGATCTAATCACAATTTTAACCCTACACATCAAATTTGTTTAATTGTTTAAATTCAATGTGATGTTACTAAGTCACATCACAATGGCGTAACGAACATTTGCGCAATCACAAAGAAGTTTAACCTTGTAATCCGTGAAGTAAATACCCTCCGCATGGAATGCAAGACTCGAAGTCAAGACAAGGTATCTATTCACATTACAATAAACTTAACAAAATGGTTATTTCAGCACTCCCACTCATTATTTAGGTTTTTCTTAAATAATTGTGACCCCATCACAACTAATAACCTTGCACTTGTTGAAGACTCTAATCTCATTAGAATCACTAACTAAAATGGAAGTCCTAAACTATTTAGGATTCCTTAAACACTAATGAATAAAAAAAAATAGCTATATAGAACTCTATCCTTAACTTATTTAATTAAGAATTCTAATCTCATTAGAAACTATATACCTTTTAATTAAGCTTTAATCTCATTAAAACTTCTAATTAAAATAAATTAAGGACTTTTAATCATAAAAAAATTTAAGACTAAGAGTTCTATTTAACTAATATCCTTTATCTCATTAGGTCTTTTAGTTAGAACCATGTGTAATCTAATCACACATAGCCTTACACTTTAAATATATGAAAACACTTAGAAAAATTCAAAATTCTCAGGCTCGATTGATTCTCGATAGCTGTTCGATCGATCGAGATACAATCTTGCTGGCTCGACAGCTTCCCAATAGCTGGTCGATCGATCGAGAAACAATCTTGCATAGCTAGTCGATCGATCAAGAAATTATCTGCAATCTCGATAGATGCTCGATAGTTGCTCAATCGATCGAGTCGCATGAAATTTGAATTTTCCAAAATTTTTCTAAGACAGTTTTCAACCATTTTAAATGAACAAACAATCATCAATAAACATGATAGATAGAGAATGATATCAAAACTGAATTCCATTGATGTTATAGCCTTAAACTTCAATTTAACATACTTAAATTCAAATTTAAACAACATCATAACATCAATATTAGTTTTTATCAAATCATAGTTTCAACAACCATGCAGAAATTTAAATGCATATATAACTTTCTAACATCATGAAACTATTATCTCTAATTCCAAAACTCACAAAACATGTTATACAAATTCAAAATTGAAGACCGCTCTGATACCAATTGTTGGATAAACACATGTTTGTATCGCATACAAAATATACGCAGCGGAAATTAACAGATCTACTTCATTTGCAATTGATAATATGTACTACGTAAGTTTCAGAATTTAAAAACAAGAAAGCGCATCTTGGTGTAGTGAAATTCAAAACAAAATAATTGTAGCACTTAATGCCCAAGAAGTGTGGTCTCTCAATCAGTTTCCGTGGAGAGAATAAGAGTGTCCAACACTCACACACAGACCATTTCATGTACTTACTTAAAATTTTGTATGTTTCTTTCCTTGTAACTGATTATCTAATTAGACTAGCTTTTTGAGCTTTTGCAATTGGGCTTTAGTATGTGGCTTAGAGTGGGACCAAAAGGGAACAAATAAGACTCTAGCTCCACTGGGTCTTAGGCTTTTCTGTCAACTCTTGACAAGTTTAAAGTTATCATTAATTACATTTAATACTACTATATAAATATAATTGCACTCTAAGCCTTATAAATAAATTATATCCCAAGACTTTATACACGCAACCCCTTCATAAAATATTCGTAGTAATACAAAGTCATTAATGTAGACTGCCACTTTGTGAATTACTACATTTAAATCCTTGAGTACTCGATTTAATCCTTTTAAGTTATTCATCATATATTTATGAAATCCAATGTCATAAATATATACTTTAGTAATTTCTTACTAAAGTGGTTAGGCCTAACTCTCTGAATAACCGAACCCATTAAACTTATCTCAAGTAAATATTTTATATTTCCGTTAAGAGACTATGAATTCCATCCTGATATATCAAAGCAACCTACACTTCATGATCAGGTCCATTATCTTCTCGGGATTAAAAGTTCATGTAAATAGAAGTCGTGAGATTTATTATTCATTTGACAGTATTAAGAAAGTAATAAATCTCACAGCGGTCCAATTCAATATGTCTTAACTGTTAAAACATATCAACTAGAAGTCTCCACTTCCATTATCAAGACAAATCATCTTAGTTGATATGTTATAGTTTTCGCAGATGAAATGTCCAATTTCATCACCGACTATGAACTAAAATTATGAGTTTACAAAAAACTTGTTGTTAGGACATATGTGATTTAATGTTAGGAACATATGTCAATATTTTATATAATTGGCTAATCCTTTGACAAAATGCACTTTACTTGTATTTGAATAAATCTAGGATGAGTTTAGTACTTCAAGAAACAAGAGTTCAAGTCTAGTATTGAAGCCATGCAAAACTGTCCAAGAAACAAGTGAAAAAGTGTTGATTCATTAAAACTCGACAGCTACTCAATAGATAGCTATCTATCGTGGTTTTATGAGGCTCGACAGATACTATCTATCGAGGTATCTATCGAGAATTACGAAATTCAGATTTCCAAATCTGACTTTCGGCCCATGCTTATGTATTTGTGTAGAGTTTCTTTTCTCACAACCCTAGACATATATAAGGCTTATTTTAGAGGCCATCACATAAAAGAATACAAGGAGAACATATGCAAAAAGTGACCGAGTGCCTTATTCTCTCTAAAAGAAGCTATTGCATCTTTGCGCCTTAGGATTTTGTAACCAAGTGCTTCTTGATCTTCATTGTTAATGAAGTGAAGAACTTTGCAGCCAACATTCTTCTTCCTCAAGTTGGTGAGTGAGTTACGTACTGGGATCCGTGCATCAAAAAGGGTGGCGTTCATATATTGAAGAGTTCAGAGGTTCTGAAGCGGTAGAAGGTTTCTACAGTAAGTTCTTCTACGGGGATTGTAGAGTTTAGGGAAAAAGGTTTTGTCCTAGATCTAAAACTTCTCTTTACTATAATGGATTGCTTTTCAGGAAGGTTTCCCCCCAAGGTTTTTCACTGTGAAACAAGTTAGTTTCATTGGTTTTCCTAGGTCATCATATCTTGTCTTATTTATTTTTCTGCTACATGATTTTGACATGATATTGATATTTGTTTATTTTAAAAAGTTTTATTTATAATAAATCTAATTAACAACTTGGATTTAAAACTTGTTAATTCTATCAACCGGGGTCTAAATTTTTCAACAAGTGGTATCAAAGCAGACACACTCTGATTAAGTTTTAATCTTTGTTGCGTGATCCATTAACCCCCGTTGTTAGGGAAACTCTTGATTGTTTTTATTTGCATGATCTTGTATTGAATAATGATGATGATATTCAAGATGCCTATTGCAAGCTTTATAATTTTTGTATGAAATCTCTTGAATGTTCTACAAAATTAAAAGCTAATTTTAAAAAGATCAAATTTGAAAGAGATGAATTGATTGCAAAATTGGATGAAGCAAATAATTTGAATGAGAAATTTAAAAACCAAATTTCATCTCAGGTGGACAAAATTAAGAGTTTGGAAGAGCAACTAGTTGAATTTAAAACTGAAGTTGAAAATTTAACTAGTGCCAAACTTATTGTTGAGCCTAACTCAAAAGAAAAAGATTTTTATATTCCTCCATTTAAAAGGAATAATCGAGAGTTGAAGACTAATATTGCTAGGATAGACAAAGGTAAACAATCTGATGTTAACATTGAAGTTTCTAAACCTATGTCTAAAACTCCTCCTAGGATGAAAGAAAAATCTGAATTTGTCGCCACTTGTCATCATTTTCATATTGTTGGTCATATTAGGCCAAATTGTCTTAAGTTGAGGTCTCTGTCAACCTCTAAGGTTAGACCGTCTTCTAGGAAGTCGAGTAGCTCTAAAACTACTCATGTTTGTCACCATTGTGGTGTTTCTAGACACATTCGTCCTAATTGCTTTAAGTTGTATCCTCAAAAGCAAGTGTCCAAACGGTCACAGGTTTCCTTTCAAGGACCTACATCTTTGTTTGGAGAGTTATTAAAAGCCTTAAGCTTTTTAACTCAATTCCAGAAGAATTTTAATTCTTCTATGTTCCTTAGTAGACATACTAGGACACGTACCTTTTTATCTTCACGGCCAAAAACTCGTGTTGTATGGGTGAGAAAGGAGCCTAAGACTTAATTGTCTTTTCTGTTTGTCCTCTACTTTAATTCTTTCTATCTAAAGTAGGACACTCTTTACTTGATTTCTTATTTGCTTTTGAAATACAAAAACAGTGTATGTTTGTGTACATTGGTACTTGTGTACCTTGGATGGCCATTGAAATAAAGTTTTCTAAACTTTGTATCTTTTGTAGCTTAAATGAGCATCTCTATGCAAAACTAAGCAAGTGAGCTTTGTGGTGTTGGGAAAAAATACATGTTTGTATCTCATACAAAACATACGCAGCAGAAAATTAACAGATCTACTTTATTCGCAATTGATAACATGCACTATGAAAGTTTCAGAATTTAAGAACAAGAAAGCGTACCTTGATGCGGTGAAATTCAAAACCAAAAATCAGAAACTCTTGGGAAGACTTTTAATCTTCACTCCAATTCCACTTAATACCCAAGATGTGTGGTCTCTCAATCAGTTTTCAATGAGAGAACAAGGGAGTGTCCAAAACTCATATACAAACCATTTCATTTCTTGTGTAATCTTGATGAAAAATACTTATGAAAAGACTCATGAAGAGACTTATGAAATTCTGTATGTTTCTCTCCTTATATATAACTAATTATCTAATTGGGCTAGCCTTCTGGGCCATTCCAATTGGGCTTTACTGTGTGGCTTGGAGTGGGACTAAAAGGGAACCAATAAGACTCTAGCTCCAATGGACCTTGGGCTTTTCTATCAACTCTTGACAAGTCAAAAGTTACCATTAATTATATTCAACACCACTATATGAATATAATTGCACTCAAGGTCTTATTAATAAATTATATCCCAAGACTTTATTATACATGCAACCCCTTCATTAAAATATTCGTAGTAATACAAAGTCATGAATGTAGACTGCCACTTTGAAGATTACTACATCTTAATCCTTGAGTACCCGGTTTAATCCTTTATGTTATTCATCAAATATTTATGAAATCCAATTCCATAAATATATACTTTAGTAACCCCATACTAAAGTGGTTGGGCCCAACTCTCTGAATAACCAAACTCATTAAACTTATCTCAAGGGAATATTTTATATCTTTGTTAAGAGATTATGAATTTCATCTTGAGAATATATGTTCCATCAACACTAAATGCGGCTGCCCAACATACTGAAGTTTTGACCATAACTTATAGATCTCACTCCTGATATATCAAAGCAACCTACATCTCATGATCAGGTCCATTATTCTCTTAGGATTTAGAGTTGATGTAAATAGAAGTCGTGAGATTTATTATTCATTTGACAGTCGTCAGGAGAATAATAAATCTCACAGCGGTCCAATTCAATATGTCTTAACTCTTAAAACATATCAACATACCAACTAGAAATCTCCATTTCCATGATCAAGACAAATCATCTTAGTTGATATATTATAGTCTTCGCAGATGAAACGCCCAATTTCATCGACTACGAACTAAAATTCTGAGTTTACAAAGAACTTGTGATTTATATCTTCTGTGACTAAATCACATAAATCACATACGATGCATCTCATGGACTAAGATAATGTCCCATGAGTTCATTTATAGATAGTCTCATATAATGAAACAATTTACTTATTTATGACATGCCAATAAATTGGATTTTAGGGCATAAACCCCAACAATCTCCCACTTGCCCTCAAAGACAATTTACCATATATCCGACACTTATCTCCCTTTAGAGTAATTCATAGTCAGTCTAAGGCAAGGTTTGGAAACAAGTTTCAGTCAGATTTATTGCATAAATTATCTTTTCTACAACTACTCAAGTACTCATATCTCTATAATGAGATATTACTTACATTTAATGTGTATCTTCACCACCTAAGATGAACACATATCTTGAAGTCCAACTTCATGAATCACAATCAAACTACAAGTCAACATTTGTACATCTAGTAACAATCAAAACCTCACTTTTGTGGACAAGCATATAATCCTTCATTTTCCTAAGATATTTGAGTACATGCTTTACTCCCACTAAATTAAGTGATCTTTGATTCAATTGATATTTGCTTACCATGCCCACCGCAAAATAGATATTTAGCCTAGTATATAGCATAGCATAAAGACTTCCTATTGATATTATATTAGGAACCATCTTAATATGCACTTCCTTTTATATGTCTTAGGACTATAGTCCTATATAAAGGAACTTCAAACTTAAAAGGAAAGAATCCTTTCTTGAAGTATTATATACTATACTTGGCTACAGTTTAATCTATTTAAGCAGTTTGAGATAGACCCAATATCCTAATTTTTGAATTTTAACAAAGTTTAAATTCTTAGGATGTGACTAGTCTTTTCCAAGTACTTTATATCAAATTGTATTAGACAACAAAAAAAAAAAACTCCATTGATGACAATAACTCTACATCATTCTAAATGATTAGAATGTCATCAACATACATTAAGAAATTTATTATTCTATATAGCTTTCACATACATAAGGCCTTTTAATACTTGATTAAAATCAAACAAATTGATTGCTTAATCAATGATGATATTTTATGATTCAGATGCTTGCTTTAGTCCATAAATGGAATTTAAGCAACTTGCATACTAAGCAGTACTATTTCTTTGCTATGTACAAGTCCAGTTGCATCATATAGATATCTTCCTTAAGATTGCTACTAAAAGAAGCTTTCTTGATATCCACAGCCATATTTCATCCAAATGAAATATAATGGATAAGAGAATCTAGATAGAGTCAATCTTGACTATTGGTGAAAAAATCTTTTCATAATTGAACCATTTCTTTCTGAATAAATCTTTTCGCCACTAGTCTTGACTTTGAAGGTTTGCACCTTCAAATCTATCAATCTCATTTACTTGTAGACCTATTTGAAGACAATAGGCCTAATGCCATTAGGCGCCTCTACAAGTCCTAGACCTCAAATAGAATTCAATTCTATTCACATAACCTTGATCCAATAATCCATATTCAAATCATCTACTGCCTTAACGTAGGACTGAGGATCAAATTCATATCCTTATGGAATAACTTCAAAAGTTTATCCTAAAAGTATGAACTTGCTTGGTAATTAATAATCCTCCCACTACGATATTGTACCGATGTATTAAATAATGCCTTATGGTGTATCTTGTTAGTTCGTTTAGACCCCTTAAACCCAAATAGATTAACCTAGAGAACTAGCCAAGTGATTAACTTAGGTAATTTAAACAAATCTAGGTTAACACAAATATAACAAAAACAGTAAAGCAGCGGAAAATAAAGAACACAAAGATCTGATGACCCAGGAAAACCAAACTGGTAAAAAACCTGGGGAGGATTTAACCTAGCTATCCTCAAGGTAAACTGAATTCACTATGAAAGAATTGAAGTTTACACAATAAGACTTAGACCACTAACATCCTATTGCTACCCAGTGTAGGAAACGTACTACCACGACCCCATGATAGCTCCGAGATCCTCGGACTCCTTTCTTGAATTCTTCAGCAATTCACAAGCGCACCTGCTTGTATTTCTTGAAGATTTTTGATTCTGCAACTGTATGATTTACCAAGCTCTTGACATGAATCTTGATTTTGGAAATCCTAAGTGTATGTGAAGGTAAACACCTCTAGATCTCACAATGAGATTCACAAACACAGCAAAACAGAACTCTAAAAACGTGGCTAGGGTTTTCCCTTATATACTTAGGGCAAAACATAAAACCCTATACATTAAATGGGCTAGGGCTGAGTTGGAAAAATTCTGCAGAAAAACAATCTGCACGATTTTCGATCGATCGAGTCTAATTTTCAATCGATCGAGTTAGGCAGAAAGTGCACAGTAATTCTGCATAAAACTCGATTCCAACTTTACATAAAAAGCCATACTTTGAGCAAGTCTAATACACAACTTAAAGAATGTTTTGATCATGGTTTGCCAACATTACAAATTGAAATTCTAATACATTAGTTCCTAATTCTTAGAACCTAACAAATTCCCCCTTTGGCAATCCGTGATAAAACACAAACTTAACAAAAGCTTAAAGTTTACAAAAATGAAACAGCCCATTACAAAATAAAAAGCCACTTAAACAATTCAACCTAACTACTATCTAACAGTTATAAAGTAGACAGCAGCACGACTGAATCAACCTGTATATTCCTGTAACACTTAACAAACACATAAACGCATGTGTGGAAAGGAAAAATAGTAAAACAACAAATATGCAAACTAACTCTCCCCCTAAGTTAGATACATCAAAAATAATTTCAACTCCCCCTAAACAGAACATTCTTGTATTTTCCACATCAAAAATAATTTCAACTCCCCCTAAACAGAACATTCTTGTATTTTCCACACAAATTCCCACATATCATCTAAAACTCCCCCTTTTTGTCACGTATTGACAAAGATAACTCAAACAAAGAGTAACAACTCAACAGAGAACAAGAGGAAATAGAGAATTAAGGGAACAAAAAAAAATTTAACTCTATAGAAAATAGAGACAACTCCCCCTATAAAGAGCAAAGGTTAAAAAAAACTTTTCTCCCCCTATAAAAATAGGAAAAACAAAACAAGTATTGGGAAAAACAGTTTTGGAAAAAATTTAGGAGGTGGGGATAAATAAAGACACACAAAACTAAGTTGAAAATACACATGAAAAAAAAATATTCTCTCTTTCAATAAATGCAAACTTGACACTATGTGACCTATAAACAGTTGCATGAGTAGAGAAAATATTTGAACAGTGATTATCCATCATATCTCTTAAGAAAAATATTTTCTGCAATTCACACATCAAGAAAAATAGCATATACTAAAATGTACAAAGGACTCAAAAATTAATCAATCAATTTTTAATTCAAGTTGAATACCCAATTTAGCAAAGTGTATGCATGGTATGTGTGAAAACAATGAGAGATATGACTGCAAAACTGCAAGATGGATACAAAAAACAATGCAACTCATGTGAATCCTAAACATAAATGATGCATGAAAAAATTTTAGTCAAAAACTCAAAAACTGAAAATTTTTCAGTTTCGATCGATCGAGTATCGATCGAATACCAATCGAGTCAGATAGAATCAAACCAAAAATTTTAATCGCAATTTCGATCGATCGAAAAACACCGTCGATCGATCGAAAATCTGGAAAACTTATTTTTGAAAAACAGAGCAATTTTATGTACAAACTTCTCAAAGCAAAATATTTCATGAATGAAATGCATGAGTATGAGACTAAAAGTTTTTAAAAAACACATGAATACAGCCCAGATCTTCCAAAATTAAGATTTTCAATCAATTTGTCCTTAAAACTCAAATTTTGCATCAAAATCAAGGAACATATAATCTTGGATGGCCATAACAAAATCACACACGATAACATGTACAAAGTTTAGCAAAGAGTAACTTTGTGTAGTGTGTGCAACTAGCAAAAGTATGAGAAACAAGTGAGGTGATATGTGAATAGTAATCAATCACAAAGTCTACAAAATTCATCACATAAATTTGAAAGAGACTATCACCTAAAGAGTTACATCATATAACTCCCACATCTCCTAGAATAAAAGTTTGCAATCATGTAAGTTTCTTGATTTGCCTCATAATATACACACCAATTTAATTTAATTAATTAGAAACTTAATAATATAGCCGGGATAATGTACACACCAATTTTATTTGAATTGTGAATTTATTATAGCCCAATAATGTACACACTAATTTTAGCATTTTAATAGAGGCTACACCTTATATTCTTTTTGTGCATGTGCTACACTTTCTCGAGCACAAAATCTTATGATATGCACTAAGGTGTTCATGATTGGTTAGTAAACAGTGGTGAGATGGTTATTTATGCCTTTCTCTATAAATTCAAGTCCAACAATTAAAGGCATGTGACTTCAAGATCAAGATCATGTGATCAAAAACTATAAACATCTTTCCCACACAACATGCACTACAAAGACTTCAGCTAGTAAAGTGCAATAAATAAGCTCATCTAAACTAAACAAAGTACATAAACATGTTATTTAAAGATAAATATGGCCAACCTTAATTATAAATCCAAGATATATAATACAAAACATATAAAAATATTTTTGGTTTAAAAAAAATTTTATGACCAAAAACAAAAAGCACACATTATGCTAAATGAACAAAAATGCAAATGCAATGCATGATAGTACTTAACTAAGCTATAGAGGGTACACAAACAAGAAATATCAATTTCTTAATTAACCCATGAGTACATGTACAAACTAGTACATACTCATACAAAATCATAAATAGCTTAGCACTTATATAACACATGCTATTCAAGTTTCTCCACAATGTCAAGCATGTTCTAAATCAAGAGAGAGATATCATAATTCATGTAATCCTCAAGAAAAATAAAACTAGACACAAAATAAAATATTTTTGTCTTTTTGAAATTTTTCAATGTTTTTGGATTTTTTTTTTTAAATAAAAAACAACCTAAAAAAAAACAAAACAACCAAAAATAAAAACAAAACATGTCCACAAATAATTGAAAGAATTAAAACAGGGACAAGTCAGCAATACTCACCTTAAAGAATCTTTTCTCACCCATATAGCATGAGTCTTCGGCTTTGTAGGTAAAAATCCATAAGACACAGAGTGTATTTGAGAGATTATACCAATCTTCTGAGAAAGACTGAAATCCTGCAAATTCCTTTCACAAGCCAACAAGCTTAAATTTTTCAAAAGCATATGAAACAATTTATTTGGACTCATGGCAGAAGAAATATCATCACATGTCCTAGACTGAAACACAGAATGCTTAAATTTCAAATTATGACAATTAGGACGAATGTGACTGGAGACACCACAAAAGTGACAAACAGGAACAAATTTGGGAACATCAGTATTCCTAACAGCAAATCTAATCTCAGATTTTGGTTTTTGCCTCAACAAAGAACAATTTGGTCTAATATGACCAACAACACCACAAAGGTGACAAGTAGGCACAAAAACAGATTTCTTATGCTCTCTAACAGTAGGTTTAGACTTAGGTTTAGAAACTTCAGCGTCTACATCAGAACTTTTGCCTTTGTCTAACCTAGCAAAATAAGCCTTTTCTTTATTATTCCTCTTGAAAGGAGGGATATAAACTTTTTCAGCTTTAGGCTCAAGAGAAACAGAAACACTTCTGTTATCAGCAGCAAGCTTGGTAGTAGTCAAATTTTCAATTTTAGCTTTAGATTCAACTAACTCTTGTTCCAAGCTTTTCATCTTCTCATCTTGAGAGGAAATTTGATTTCTCAAAAATTCATTCTTTTTATTAGATTCATCTAATCTAACAATCAATTCCTCTTTTTCAAGATTAGCCAATTTTAACTCTTCTTTGAATTTCTTAGCAATTCTCATAGTTTTCAATAATTCCTTACGAAGAGTTTCACAGGCATCAAAAAGATCAACAGAAACAACAGTGTCCTTTTTATTCAAATCATCACAAACATGAGCAGAAAGACACTTCAAATTATCCATAATAACAGGGATCAAGGATCAGCTCTTAGATCAAAGGATCTACAACAGAAGAGCTACCCGCTCTGATACCACTTGTTAGTTCGTTTAGACCCCTTAAACCCAAATAGATTAACCTAGACAATTAGCCAAGTGATTAACTTAGGTAATTTAAACAAATCTAGGTTAACACAAATATAACAAAAGCAATAAAGCAGCGGAAAATAAAGAACACAAAGATCTGATGACCCAGGAAAACCAAACCGGTAAAAAACCTGGGGAGGATTTAACCTAGCTATCCTCAAGGTAAACTGAATTCACTATGAAAGAATTGAAGTTTACACAATAAGACTTAGACCACTAACATCCTATTGCTACCCAGTGTAGGAAACTTACTACCACGACCCCATGATAGTTCCGAGATCCACGAACTCCTTCTTTCTTGAATTCTTCAGCAATTCACAAGCGCACCTGTTTGTATTTCTTGAAGATTTTTGATTCTGCAACTGTATGATTTACCAAGCTCTTGACATGAATCTTGATTTTGGAAATCCTAAGTGTATGTGAAGGTAAACACCTCTAGATCTCACAATGAGATTCACAAACACAGCAAAACAGAACTCTAAAAACGTGGCTAGGGTTTTCTCTTATATACTTAGGGCAAAACATAAAACCCTATACATTAAATGGGCTAGGGCTGAGTTGGAAAAATTCTGCAGAAAAACAATCTGCATGACTTTCGATCGATCGAGTCTAATTTTCAATCGATCGAGTCAGGCAGAAAGTGCACAGTAATTCTGCATAAAACTCGATTCCAACTTTACATAAAAAGCCATACTTTGAGCAAGTCTAATACACAACTTAAAGAATATTTTGATCATGGTTTGCCAACATTACAAATTGAAGTTCTAATACATTAGTTCCTAATTCTTAGAACCTAACATATCTAATACAACCATCTCATTTCTAAATGTATTTTATAGTTGTCTTTCAACAAATTCTGATATCTTTCTTCTAGAACAATTATATGTTTTGCTTTAAGATTATTCACCTAGTCATCATCAAGAACTTTGTAATTGAAGTTTACAAACATCTTGTTTTCTTTATGACTACCAAAATAATCTTATACCATTCCTTTTGGATACTCATCATAAATACACATTTTTCTATCTTTTGATTTCAATTTGTTAGACTTCCTTTCTAGCACAAGTGCTTGACATCTCCAAAAGTGGAAGTATCATATACTAGGTATTCACCCAATCTACGATTTGACAAATGTCCTAGGAACAAACTTTTGAAATCAACTTTAGAAAATGTATAGTAATTATTAGAGTATATCTCCAAAAGAAATAAGCAAATGGAAATACTTATCATGTACTTTACTATTTCTAAAAGAGTCTTATTCCTCCTTCATGTATGCACTGACTTAAAGAAGTTAGTGGAACTTTATTCCTATACAATAAAGGAGCCCTAGATTTTATTATCCTCTAAATAGAATTCATAGACTGGGAATATAACAAAATAATGGTTCTAAAAGCCTATCTTTTACCAATCTTGAATATCGTTTAGATTAATAAGATCTAGGCATAAATGCCAAATACATACAATAACAAAAGATGGAAACTTTCTCTTTAAAAAGTAAAACATGTAAATTTCCATCTAGAAAATACTCATGGACAATGCTTAGCTTTACCAAAACAGAAACACTTTCCTTTTTGGTTATGCTTTTAAGTCCAATTTCCTTTTGCCAACTACTAGGTCAACTTGCTTGTCCAAGTGTTTGGTATTATAATTCCACTTCTTACCACCTTTACCTTTCGGTTCATGCTAAGAATTTGAATTAAATCATATTGATCCTAGCTTTAGCTTCTAGGATGTCTTCCGTTGCGTAAAACTCACTCATCAATTCAAATAACATAAAAATAATTTATTTTGAAAATAATATGAATTGATCAAATGTTTCTAACAAGGACTTGTGGATCATATCTATATGAGATTAACATTTAATCTCAACATCCAAGAATTCCAATTCATTTTAAAAAATAAAATATTTTTATAAAATGATATAGAATTGGAACTCCTCAAGCCTTTCTTAGCATTCAATATGATTCATACCAAACATCTCTTTAGACTTAATATAAAGTCTAAATCTAGTGCTAACTCTTGCATCTCATGCAGTAGTACAATTGAGATAGAAGCTAATGTAACATTGTAGCATTTCAATGAAGACTATGATCATATCATAAGCTATCTTCCATCAATGCATCATGCATTAGAAGTTATGACAATGCTGAATCAAAACATATTTATGTACTTCAGCTCCTTTAAGTATCATGTCCAAAATTATTTCTTAGTTAATGCGATTCAATTAAAATAGTAGCTAGAGAACAAAATTAATGACAACTTTATTTTGAGACTATGAACATAATTACAGGGACATTATATTTTGCATCCATAACCATATAGTATGGAATCCCAAAAACATACTATACTAGGGGCAACGACAACCTAATCCCTCAATTAATATTCCTCGGAAGCGAGGTCATACCAATCACTATGATTAGGCGAGAATTATTCTCATTATTAATGTTATCACGGTAACTCTTACCAAACAAAAACAATTTACCGCTCTTCCTTTCGCCTTTAAGTAATAATAGCAAGAACTCAACATAGAGGATACTATTAAACTTAGTCTAGTGTACACCATTGTCTAGAATCATGTGTAGCCACATTTCATCCCTTTAACAGGCTTATTTTGTAGTACCATGATAAAAACACCCTCCGCATGGAATGCAAAGCTCGAAGCTAAGACAAGGTGTTTGATCAAACCACTATAAACCAGGAAATTCAATCTTGTAGTACCATGAAATAAACATCCTCCACATGGAACGCAAGGCTCGAGGCCAAGACGAGATGTTTACCCCACACCACTATGAACCGACAATGGAAGCTGTGAGATCCAACCCTTGTATCTCTCTACCACTAGAAATTTTAAAACAAGTGGATTGTTATGAAATCATTGTGATCTAATCACAATTTTAACCCTACACATCAAATGTATTTAATTGTTTAAATTCAATGTGATGTTACTAAGTCACGTCACAATAGCATAACGAACATTCGCGCAATCACAAAGAAGTTTAACCTTGTAATCCATGAAGTAAATACCCTCCGCATGGAATGCAAGACTCGAAGTCAAGACAAGGTATCTATTCACATTATTATAAACTTAACAAAAGGGTTATTTCAGCACTCCCACTCATTATTTAGGTTTTTCTTTAAATAATTGTGATCCCATCACAACTAATAACCTTACACTTGTTGAAGACTCTAATCTTATTTGAATCGCTTGTAGGAAAATAACATGTTGTATCGCATACAAAACATATGCAGCGGAAAAATTAACGGATCTACTTCATTCGCAATTGATAACACGTGCTATGTAAATTTCAGAATATATGAACAAGAGAGCGTACCTTAGTATGGTGAATTTCAAAAAGAATGAAGAAAAGCACTTGGAAACACTTTTGATCTTCACTCCAATTCTACTTGATGCCCAAGATGTGTGGTCTCTCAATTAGTTCTATGTGTTTGTTTTAGAGAGAATATGAAGGAGTCTCTCACTTACATACCTGAACATACAAACCATTTCATTCTAATATAAAATTTTGTATGTTTCTCTCCACATAACTGATTATCTAATTAGGCTGGCCTTTTGGGCCTTCCCAATTGGGCTTTTGTGTGTGGCTTGGAGTAGGACCAAAAGGGAACAAATAAGACACTAGCTCCAATGGGCCTTGGGCTTTTCTGTCAACTCTTGACAAGTCCAAAGTTACCATTAATTATATTTAATATCACTATATAAATATAATTGCACTCTAGGCCTTATTAGTAAATTATATCACAAGACTTTATTATACATGCAACCCCTTCATAAAATATTCGAAGTAATACAAAGTCATGAATATAGACTGCCACTTTGTAAATTACTACATCTTAATTCTTGAGTACCCGGTTTAATCCTTTTGAATTATTCATCATATATTTATGAAATTTAATTTCATAAATATATACTTTAGTCTTACTAAAGTGGTTAGGCCTAACTCTCTGAATAACTGAACCCATTAAACTTATCTCAAGGGAATATTTTATATCTCCGTCAAGAGACTATGAATTACATCTTGAGAATATATGTTCCATCAACACTAAATGTGGCTGCCCAACATATTGAGGTTTTGACCGTCACTTTAGATCTCACTCCTGATATATCAAAGGAACCTACATTTCATGATCAGGTCCATTATTCTCTTAGGATTAAGAGTTCATGTGAATAGAAGTCGTGAGATTTATTATTCAAATGACAGTCGTTAGGAGAATAATAAATCTCACAGCGGTCCAGTTCAATATGTCTTAACTCTTAAAACATATCAACACATCAACTAGAAGTCTCCACTTCTATGATCAAAACAAATCATCTTAGTTAATATGTTATAGTTTTCGCAGATGAAATGCCTATTTTCATTACTGTAAGAAGTTTAGACCCCTTAAACCCAATCAAATTAACCTAGATATTTAGGCAAGTGATTAACTTCGGTAAATTAAACAATTCTAGGTTAACACAAATACATCATATCATGCAAAAGTGCGGAAAATAAATAACACACGATATGATAACCCAAGAAAACAAACCGGTAAAAACCTGGGGAGCATTTAACCTAGCTATCCTCAAGGTAAAACCGAATTCACTATGAAAGAATTGAAGTTTACACAATAGCGACTTAGACCACTAACATCATATTGCTACCTCGAGTAGGAAACTTACTACCACGACCACGTGACAGCTCTGAGTCCACGGGCTACTTCTTTCCTTGAATTCTCAGTAAAGCACAAGCACACCTACTTGTATATCTTGAAGCTCTTAATTCTGTAACTGAATGATCACCAAGCTCTTGACATCAATCTTGAGTTTGGAAACCCTAAGTGTATGCGAGGTAAACACCTCTAGATCTCACAAATAAGATTCACATACACAATATTCAGAACTCTAAAAACGTGGCTAGAGTTTTCCCTTTTATACTTAGGGCAAAACATAAAACTCTACACGTCAAACGGGCTTGGGCTGAGTTGGAAATTCTGCAGAAAAAACAATCTACACGACTCTCGATCGATCGAGTCTAATTCTCGATCAATCGAGTCAGGCAGAATTGCACAGTAATATCTGCAGTAACTCGATTCCAACTTTACATAAAAACCTCATACTTTGAGCAGGTCTAAATAAGACTAAAAACATTTTGATCATGGTTTGCCAACATTACAAAATGAAGTCCTAATACATTAGTTCCTAATTCATTAGAACCTAACAAACTCCCCCTTTGGCAATCCGTGACAAAACACAAACTTAACAAAATGCTTAAAGTTTACAAAACAAACAGCCCATTACATAACAATAGCCCAACTAAAACAAATTCAACCTAACTACTATCTATCAGTTGCAAAAGTAGACAGCAGCACAACTGAATCAACCTGTATATTCCTGTAACACTTAACAAACACATAAACGCATGTGTGGAAAATACAAGTAATATAGAAAAGAAGTTCTTGATTTCACATAACACAAAATAAATAAATATATCATGAATAACATCATAAATATAAATCAATAAGCAATGTAGCATAGTGAAAACAAGAAACATATACAAAAGATGTATCTCAAATATATCTCCCCTATCATAAGCCAAAAAATGTAAATACACAATGAAGATCCTAGATATAATCTAAAAGCTCCACAAGCTCCACAGTATCACAAAAAGAAACAAAAACTCCCCCTAAGACAAAAAACTCACCTACAAAGTACTCCACAATGTACTCCCCCTTTTTATGACGAATTGCCAAAGGGCACTCACTCATCATCAAAAAGAGGCGGCGGAGGAGAACGTCGAAGACTCGCCAAATTTGCTCTCAATGCTTGAAGCTCATTAAGCACATCCACCAAAAGCTGACCATGAGCCGCCTGAATGGTCATGACAGTGTCCAATGTCCGAAGTATGTCCAAAACATCCGAAGGAGGAGATAGAGGAACATCAACAGCAGCAGGATCAGTAGACGTCTCTGCTGAAGGAGCACCTGCAGAAGAAGTAGGAAGAGGAGTGACACTAGAAGGCTCTACCCTAGGATGCTTAGAGCTAGCTCGAAGCTGAGCAACCCTTTACCTAAGAAAAGTGGCACCTATGGGAGCAATGATATGAACAGGCTCAGAAGCAGGGAAATCATCTAAACCTAAGTGAAGAAGAATCCTATGAATAAAAACAGGAAAGAACAAAGCATGAGCAGTAGAACTGCTTCGATGCACTTCGTTCAAAGAACGAAGAAACAGATGAGCAAAACTGATTGGAGCATCAGTGACAAGAGCGTATAGAAACACACATCGCTCAAGAGGGATAGTGTGGAGATGAGAAATGGGCCACAAGGAATGATAAACAATCCTAAAGAAAAGATAATGCAGCTCAGAAAGCTCAGCAGAGGTAATCCGAGGATCAGAACCCCACTGGATAGAAGACCCAGTGATGTATGATATCACGTCATCAAGAGGAGGAGACTCATCATAGGGAAAGACAGGATGAGAAACCACAGGCACCCCAAGAGCATTAGACACTACCGAAGGGGTAATGCGATACTCTACACCTCGTATCCAACTCTTAACTAAAGTGTTGGAATCATAGATGTGGATAGATAGGTTCGAGTAGAACTCTCTAATCAGGGTAGCCGGAGGCGGATGATCTATATCTAATAAGGGTAGCCAGTCCCTACGCTCAAAATTACGCCTTACCTCATCATCAACCTCATCTAAAAGAACCCTACGCTCACCCAAATGGTACGTCTAAGGTTAAGGGTCTCGTATGTCTCCTGATACTTCTCACTCAGAAACCTATCACTATCAAAGGAAGGTGAAGAGGCAGAAGTCCTATGTGCTCTAGTTTTCCTAGGCATGATGCTAAGGACAGGATTGAGAGACACAGAGAGAAAAGAAACAAGAGAAAAACCAAGGGCAGACTGCAAGTTAGAACAACACAAATATAGAAATAACAATTCTATATGATGCATGAGCAGAATAACCAAATAATGCATGGTCTAATGCAACGACACATAGTTCAAATATGATTCAATATCACAAAATTGGCTTGAGCAAGAATTTTATATCAAAAATCTCCAAATTTGAAAAACCCAATTTCACAAAACCAACAAGTTGAGAAATTGATCATTACACAAGTTAGAAAACACAATATAATGATCAAATTAATCAATCTAACAAGACAATTTCATCAAATTGCATCAATTTGAACAAAAGCCCCAAATTCGGCAATTTCAAGCCCTAGAAATTTCAATTTCTCATAAATCATCAAATTAATCAAATTAAACCACTTGTAACACTTGTATATGATGTCCC
Organism: Lithocarpus polystachyus; assembly: GCA_033629205.1. Lineage (NCBI taxonomy): Eukaryota > Viridiplantae > Streptophyta > Magnoliopsida > Fagales > Fagaceae > Lithocarpus > Lithocarpus polystachyus. Next base: position 53,908,362 of record CM066163.1, read on the forward strand.
CACAAAAACCCAATGATTTGTTTGAAAGAAAACAACCAGAATCAACAACAACTGCAAAAAGAAATAAGTCCAAAAATACCCAAAAAATGCATGAATTTATGCATGAAAAAATGAAAATAAAAACAAAAAGAAGGGTAATATAGTCTTACCGGCCCTAGAGGAGTGAATCCTTGCAAAAAGATCGGAGGCAAACGACAAAAATTCCAAATAAAGGCTTGACCGGTTGGTGAGAGAAGAAAAAGGTTTGAAAAGTTTTTTGAAAAGTGAAGAACACATGGGATAAATTCTTTTTAAAAAACTCTCAGCCTGATTTTCAATCGATCGAAAATAAGATTCGATCGGTCAAAAATATTTCGATTGATCCAGTATCGATCGAATATCGATCGAAACACACGGAAACTTTCCAGGGATTTTAAAAACAATTTCGATTAGTCAAAAAACAGATTCAATCGATCTAAATTCTGGAAAAAACAAATTTTTGAAAAACAAAGCAATTTCAGTGCTGAAACTCCTTAAAGTATTATATTTTATGAATAAAAAGCATGAGTATAAGATGAAATGTTTTTCAAAAATACATGTATTTATCCCAGTTTCCCAAAAATAAGATTTTTACATAATTTTCCTCAAAATCTCAAATAGCAAACATGTTTTGCATCAATTTTCAAGAAATTTTCAAACTTGGTTGGTCAGACCAAAAACACACATAATAACATGTACATAGTCTAGCAAAGAATAACTTGTGTAGTGTGTGCAACTAACAAAAGCTTGAGAAGCATGTGAGGTGATATGCAAATAGTGATCAATCACAATTTCTACAAAATTCATAACATGAATTTGAAAGAGATGTTGGGGTAAGTGCCCTTAAATCCTATTGTATGATGCTATGTATGATATTATGTATGACATTATGTGAGAAATGATGTATGACTTAATATTGTGTTTCAATAAAGTTGCTTTATTCTTATCTAAAATAATAGTAACATGAATATTCGGACATTATCAAATAGTCCATGAGATGCATAGTATGTGATTTATGTGATTTAGTCACAGAAGATATAGATCATAAGTTCTTTGTAAACTCAGAATTTTGGTTCATAGTCGGTGATGAAATTGGGCATATTATCTGCAAAGACTATAACATATTAACTACAATGATTTGTCTTAATCATGAAAGTGGTGACTTCTAGTTTATATGTTAATATGTTTTAAGAATTAAGACATATTGAACTGGACTGCTGTGAGATTTATTATTCTCTTAACGACTATCAATTGAATAATAAATCTCACGACTTATATTCACATGAACTCTTAATCCTGAGAGAATAATGGACCTAATCATGAAATGTAGGTTGCTTTGATATATCAGGAGTGAGATCTAAAGTAACGGTCAAAACCTCAGTATGTTGGGCAGCCACATTTAGTGTTGATGGAACATATATTCTCAAGATGGAATTCATAGTCTCTTAACGGAGATATAAAATATTCCCTTGAGATAAGTTTAATGGGTTCAGTTATTCAGAGAGTTAGGCCTAACCACTTTAGTAAGACTAAAGTATATATTTATGAAATTAGATTTCATAAATATATGATGAATAACTTAAAAGGATTAAACCAAGTACTCAAGGATTAAGATGTAGTAATTATTTTTAAAATTCAAGAAAGATAGATTGACCAACCTTGTCTTCAAATTCAAGAAAAATACAGCAAAACACATATTGCCAAACCCATTCTTGTTACCTTTAAAAAAAAAAAAAAAACAGCCTAGAATGAAATGCATGAATGTTATGCAATGGAAATCCTAGAAAAAAAATGGTCACAAGAGGTAGATCAATGAAGAACAAAGATCACGTCAGACAGACTCAATTAAGTCAAGCCTTTTGCATCCAAAACTTTTTAGATGCACCTCTAGCATTGGAGTTATTATTCACATTAGAATACTGAGCAACTCCAAGATTGAAATAAAGGTTTAATGCCTTTACCAATTCACCAATAAGTACCATAGGATCTTGTGCTTGAGGCACAGGTACTTTAGGTTTATTTGCTCGCTTAGCAGCTTGCAATTTGAAACAATTTGGACGAATGTGCCCAGACTTTCCACAAAAGTGATAAACCCATGCAAGCTTATCATGCAACTTGCCCTTAGAAGAATTAGAAGTTCTAGAATTAGACTCTTGAAGATCAACTCTAATCTTTCTAGGAGGTGTGACTTCTACAGATTTAACAACTTCACTCACAGAAGGTTTGATAATCTCACTCTTAGAAAGTTGAGTAGAAGGAACAAAGTTTGTGGAATGAGGTTCAAGCACAGAGATGCTTTCCACAAAGCCTAAGCCAGTTTTATCAGAGGGAGACTTTTGAATGCTTAACATATGATCAAGTTTGGAGCTTACAGATCTATTAGTTTGTTCTCTAACAACAGATAATTCAAGTTCCAAATTTTTAACTTTATCAAGCAAAAGCATATTCTTAGTCTTCACATTATTCAAAAGCTTATTAGTATCAAATAATTTCACAAGCAAATTTTTCGTATCATGTTCAAGAGATGCAATTTTCTTTAAGCCCAAAACAACATTCATAGCATCCTTTGCAACAACTTTGCAAAGTTTATTGTAGGCTTCCTGTAAATCTGCATCTTCAAAGAGTTCCCCATCAGAAGGGTTCTCTTCAACAGATAAGCTTTCATTGACTACAGTAGTAGCAGTGAAAGCAATGAAGTTTCCATCCTCATCACTGACTGATTCATTGTCAGAAACTTCATCATCACTAAGGGTTACAGCCATAGCCTTACCCTTAGGCTTCAAGTATGTAGGACATTCAGATTTCACATGACCATACCCTTGACATCCAAAACATTGTTGTCCCATAGAATTATTAGAGGGTTGACCTATTTTCTCTTTAGGTTTTTCAGTGTTATTAACCTTAGTGGGATCATTCCTCCTAAAATTTCTAGGTTCAGCAGTGTTCTTGCCTCTTGCTCTTCTGTTATTGTTCCTAAGAAAGTTTCTAAAGTTCTTGGCAAGATAGGCAATCTCTGTAGCAGAGAGTTCATCATCAAATCCACCAGCCTCAACATCATCAACAGACTTAAGAGCCATTGATTTGGATTAGGTAGTCTTGGATAGGTCCAACTCATAGGACTGAAGAGATCCTACAAGTTCATCAACAAGGATGGAGTCCACATCCTTGCTTTCAGTGATGGCAGTCACTTTGGGTCTAAAATCCTCAGTCAAAGATCTAAGAATCTTCCTAACAATTTTAGGTTGATCATAGATTTCACCCAAATTATATGCAGAATAACAATATAATTTAGTTTAGCATAGAACTCATCAAAAGATTCATCATCAGTCATTCTAATGCTTTCAAATCTAGTAGTCAATTGCTGCAACTTATTTATTTTAACTGCCTTTGTGCCTTCATGCACAGTCTGGAGGATATTCCAAGCAGTATAAGCAACCTCAACATTAGAGATTCTCTTAAATTCCTCTATAGAGACAACATTAAAAATAGCACTCATAGCCTTGCTATTAAAAGCAGCTGGCTCTTTTTGAGAAGTTTGCCACTCACTCACAGGAGTAGTGGGCTTCTCCCATCCATATTCTACAGAATTCCAGACTCTCTCGACAATAGATTTTAGGAATGCTTTCATCCTTGCTTTCATCCTTGCTTTCATCTAAGAATCCTCCTAACAATTTTAGGTTGATCATAGATTTCACTCAAATTATATGCAGAATTAACAATATAATTTAGTTTAGCATAGAACTCATCAAAAGATTCATCATCAGTCATTCTAATGCTTTCAAATCTAGTAGTCAATTGCTGCAACTTATTTATTTTAACTGCCTCTGTGCCTTCATGCACAGTCTGGAGGATATTCCAAGCAGTATGAACAACCTCAACATTAGAGATTCTCTTAAATTCCTCTATAGAGACAACATTAAAAATAGCACTCATAGCCTTGCTATTAAAAATGGCTGCCTCTTTTTGAGAAGTTTGCCACTCACTCACAAGAGTAGTGGGCTTCTCCCATCCATATTCTACAGAATTCCAGACTCTCTCGACAATAGATTTTAGGAATGCTTTCATCCTTGCTTTCATCTAAGAATCCTCCTAACAATTTTAGGTTGATCATAGATTTCACCCAAATTATATGTAGAATTAACAATATAATTTAGTTTAGCATAGAACTCATCAAAAGATTCATCATCAGTCATTCTAATGCTTTCAAATCTAGTAGTCAATTGCTGCAACTTATTTATTTTAACTGCCTTTGTGCCTTCATGCACAGTCTGGAGGATATTCCAAGCAATATGAGCAACCTCAACATTAGAGATTCTCTTAAATTCCTCTATAGAGACAACATTAAAAATAGCACTCATAGCCTTGCTATTAAAAGCGGCTGCCTCTTTTTGAGAAGTTTGCCACTCACTCACAGGAGTAGTGGGCTTCTCCCATCCATATTCTACAGAATTCCAGACTCTCTCGACAATAGATTTCAGGAATGCTTTCATCCTTGCTTTCATCTAAGAATCCTCCTAACAAATTTAGGTTGATCATAGATTTCACCCAAATTATATGCAAAATTAACAATATAATTTAGTTTAGCATAGAACTCATCAAAAGATTCATCATCAGTCATTCTAATGCTTTCAAATCTAGTAGTCAATTGCTGCAACTTATTTATTTTAACTGCCTTTGTACCTTCATGCACAGTCTGGAGGATATTCCAAGCAGTTTGAGCAACCTCAACATTAGAGATTCTCTTAAATTCCTCTATAGAGACAACATTAAAAATAGCACTCATAGCCTTGCTATTAAAAGCAGCTACCTCTTTTTGAGAAGTTTGCCACTCACTCACAGGAGTAGTGGGCTTCTCCTGTCCATATTCTACAGAATTCCAGACTCTCTCGACAATAGATTTCAGGAATGCTTTCATCCTTACTTTTCAATAAGCATAATTATTCCCATCAAAATGAGGTGGAATAACAAAAGAGTGTCCGTGTTCCATGACAACCGGGGTCAAGGATCAGCTTTAAGATCAAAAGATCTAAAACAAAAAGCTACCCGCTCTGATACCACTTGTAAGAAGTTTAGACCCCCTAAACCCAATCAAATTAACCTAGATATTTAGCCAAGTGATTAACTTAGGTAAATTAAATAATTCTAGGTTAACACAAATACATCATATCATGTAAAAGTGCGAAAAATAAATAACACACGATATGATAACCCAGGAAACCAAATCAGTAAAAACCTGGGGAGGATTTAACCTAGCTATCCTCAAGGTAAAATCGAATTCACTATGAAAGAATTGAAGTTTACACAATAGTGACTTAGACCACTAACATCCTATTGCTACCTCGAGTAGGAAACATACTACTACGACCACGTGACAGCTCCGAGTCCACGGACTACTTCTTTCCTTGAATTCTCAGTAAAGCACAAGTACACCTGCTTGTATATCTTGAAGCTCTTGATTGTACAACTGAATGATTACTAAGCTCTTGACATCAATCTTGAGTTTGGAAACCCTAAGTGTATGTGAAGGTAAACACCTCTAGATCTCACAAATAAGATTCACAAACACAATATTCAGAACTCTAAATATGTGGCTAGGGTTTTCCCTTTTATACTTAGAGCAAAACATAAAACCCTACACGTCAAACGGGCTTGGGCTGAGTTGGAAATTCTGTAGAAAAAATAATCTGCACGACTTTCGATCGATCGAGTCAGGCAGAATAGCACAGTAATATCTGCAGTAACTCGATTCCAACTTTACATAAAAACCTCATACTTTGAGCAAGTCTAAACAAAACTAAAAACATTTTGATCATGATTTGCCAACATTACAAATTGAAGTTCTAATACATTAGTTCCTAATTTATTAGAACCTAACAATCATCGACTACGAACTATAATTTTGAGTTTACAAAGAACTTGTGATTTATATCTTCTGTGACTTTTCACATAAATCACATACTATGCATCTCATGGACTATATGATAATGTCCGAATATTCATGTTACAATTATTTTAGATAAGAATAAAGCAACTTTATTAAACACAATATTAAGTCATACATTATTTCTCACATAATGTCATACATAATATCATACATAGTATCATACAATAGGATTTAAGGGCACTTATCCCAACATTGCTAACTAAAATGGAAGTCCTAAACTATTTAGGATTCCTTAAACACTAATGAATCAAAAATTAGTTTTATAAAACTCTATCCTTAATTTACTAAATAAAAAGTTCTAATCTCATTAGAAAATATATATACCTTTTAATTAAGCTTTAATCTCATTAAAACTTCTAATTAAAATAAATTAAGGACTTTTAATCATATAAAAATTCCAATCTCATTAGAATGTTTTTTAAAAGATAAGTCCTAAACTATTTAGGACTAAGAGTTTTATTTAACTAATATCTTTGATCTCATTAGGTCTTTTAGTTAATACCATGTGTAATCTCATCACACATTTCCTTATACGTTATACATTTGAAAACATTTAGAAAATATTCAAAATTCCCTTCAAATGCATTTTCGCGAGAATCTCGCGACTAAGCTCTTCCCATGAAAACGAGTTAAAGTAAAAAAATTTAAAACACAAAAAATCAGACAGAAACTTTCGCTACTGTCTCGCAGCTAGTTCGCGAGTAAAGCTTACCCACGAAAAGTTTTTGTCTTTAGAATCATTATTTGTGAGTAATTTCGCGGGAAGCTAACCCGCGAAAAACCCGTGTTTTCTGTTTTTCTAGAGCAGTTGCAAATAGTTTTCAATGTTTTTTCATGAACAAACAACTACCATATGAACATATTATGCAGAATTTGATATCAAAACTAAATTCCATTGATGTTATAGCCTTAAAGATGAATTTAACATACTTGAATTCAGATTTAAACAACATCATAACATCAATATCAGTTTTTATCAAATCATAGTTTCAACACCCATGGAGAAAATTAAATGCATATATAACTTTCTAACATCATGAAACTATTATCTCTAATTCTAAAACTCACAAAACATGTTATTCAAATTCAAATTGAAGACCGCTCTGATACCAATTGTTGGGAAAAAATATAAGTTTATACCTCATACAAAACATACGTAGCAGAAAATTAACGGATCTATTTCATTCGCAATTGATAACATGCACTATGAAAGTTTCAGAATTTAAGAACAAGAAAGCGTACCTTGGTGCGGTGAAATTCAAAACCAAAGATCAGAAGTTCTTGAGAAGACTTTTAATCTTCACTCCAATTCCACTTAATGCCCAAAATGTATGGTCTCTCAATCAGTTTCCAAGGAGAGAACAAGGGAGTGTCCAACACTCACATACAAACCATTTCATTCCTTGTGTAATCTTGATGAAAACACTTATGAAAAAACTCATGAAAAGACTTATGAAATTATGTATGTTTCTCTCCTTATATAACTAATTATCTAATTGGGCTAGCCTTTTGGGCCATTCCAATTGGGCTCTACTGTGTGGCTTGGAGTGGGACCAAAAGAGAACCAATAAGACTCTAGCTCCAATGGGCCTTGGGCTTTTTTGTCAACTCTTGACTAGTCCAAAATTACCATTAATTATATTCAATACCACTATATGAATATAATTGCATTCTAGGCCTTATTAATAAATTATATCCCAAGACTTTATTATACATGCAAACCCTTCATTAAAATATTCGTAATAATACAAAGTCATGAATGTAGACTGCCACTTTGAAGATTACTACATCTTAATCCTTGAGTACCTGATTTAATCCTTTATGTTATTCATCAAATATTTATGAAATCCAATTCCATAAATATATACTTTAGTAACCCCTTACTAAAGTGGTTGGGCCCAACTCTCTGAATAACCAAACCCATTAAACTTATCTCAAGAAAATATTTTATATCTCCGTTAAGAGATTATGAATTCCATCTTGAAAATATATGTTCCATCAATACTAAATGCGGCTGCCCAACATACTGAGGTTTTGACCGTAACTTATAGATCTCACTCCTGATATATCAAAGCAATCTACATCTCATGATCAGGTCCATTATTCTCTCATGATTTAGAGTTGATGTAAATAGAAGTCGTGAGATTTACTATTCATTTGACAGTCGTTAGGAGAATAATAATTCTCACAGCGGTCCAGTTCAATATGTCTTAACTCTTAAAACATATCAACATATCAACTAGAAATCTCCATTTCCATGATCAAGACAAATCATCTTAGTTGATATATTATAGTCTTCGCAGATGAAACGCCTAATTTCATCACCAACTACGAATTAAAATTCTGAGTTTACAAAGAACTTGTGATTTATATCTTCTGTGACTAAATCACATAAATCGCATACGATGCATCTCATGGACTAAGATAATGTCCCATTAATTCATTTATAGATAGTCTCATATAATTAAACAATTTAATTATTTATGACATGCCAATAAATTGGATTTTAAGGCATAAACCCCAACATGTGGCTCATGTTTGTGATGAGTAAGATTAAGTAATCTCTTCACTTAACACTCATATCACTCTTTTTGACGAGTAGGACTAGAAAATCTTAAGAGAAAGGCATAAATAACAATCTCATCACTATTGCCTACCAATCATAAAATGACATATGTATGCTTCAGCATAGCAAAAGTGCAATATCAAAAGCTCAACATAATTGGGTAATTCTTTTCTATCTCTTATATGCCATGCATGGTTTTCTTAATAAAAGAAAATATGCAAAGAAATAAAAGCAAAAAGATCAAATTCTTTATATATGATTGCAAACGTGTATTCTAGGAGATGTGGGAGTTATAGGATGTACCTTGAAGGTGATAGTCTTCATCAAATAGTTATGATTGTGTGTGAGTTAAAGTGATTTTCTCATATTTCAAATTGTCATAACATGTATGCACTTATGCAATCTTGTGATGTTTTTCACACACAACACGCAATACTCTTTGCTACTCTTGATACATGTGCAGGTACAATGTGATTTGGCCATCACAAGGAATACTTGTGTCATGTATGCTCACTAAACTATTTTAACTTTTTTTTGAAATATAAAATTGGTTAGACTTGTTGTGTGTGTGTGTGTGTGTGTGTGTGTGTGTTTTGAGAACTATGTGCTTACATTTTTCTTGTTGAGAGATGTTTTTGAGAGCTTAACATGTTGTTTGGATCTTTGTTTGTGTAGCATGCTTAATTGCTTTCATGTTTGTGTTTTTCTCTTCTTGAAAAACTGTTTTTTAAGCAATCTCAATAACTGCTAGACACCTATTGACAGCTAGGCTATCTATCGAGATTTTTCAGCTTCTCTTTATCACAAACTCGATAGCTTCTCTACAGCTTCTCGATCCATCGAGAAAGTTTGTCTCCTCGATAGCTTCTCGATAGCTTTTTGATCCATCGAGGTCTACTCGATAGCTTCTCAACACCTCTCAATCCATCGAGATCCTCCTGTATGCATTGTTTTCACATGTTTTGCATCTTTCTTTATCTTGTCATCAATAGCATCTTGTTTCATTACATTCATTCATTTATATGGATTCTTTGTACCCCCTTAATCATCTTTATGTTTCTCGGGTGAAGCTTTCTAGCTTCGTGTACCCTTTGTCAATCATGACAAAAAGGGGGAGAAATTGTGGAGAATGTGTGGTTTCTTTTTAAGATTGTACATGTTAAGGGGAGAAATACATGCCTCTGTAAGGGGGAGTTGTGTTTCATCTTGTTAGGGGGAGTGTTTACCTCCTTGTTGTTGTAGGAGCTTCTTTTAGCTTCTTCTTCTTGTGCACCAGTCTTATGACCATGTTTACATACATTGTGCTTATCTTTGATATATATGATGATGTATGTCTTCTTTCACCTATCTTTACATGTGTTATTTCTTTTCTATCTTTATGCACATGTTTCTTATATCTTGTATGCAATCTATTATTTCTATTTCACACAAAGATGCCTTGATGAGTTTTGTATAAAGTGTTTCAGAAATACAGGTTGTCAAAGTCTTCTTGCCATAAACTCTCTTCTTACAAAGTTTTTCAAGAGTTTGTATTAGGATAAATTTTATTGTATTCAACAAGTGAGTATGAGTTAACTGATTTATGACTTCTCTCATATGTTCGTTTGTCTGTTGTGGTTTTGTCACGGATTGCCAAAGGGGGAGATTGTTAGGACATATGTGATTCAATGTTAGGAACATATGTCAATATTTTATGTAATTGGCTAATCCTTTGACAAAACGCACTTTACTTGTATTTGGGTAGATCTAGGATGGGTTTAGTACTTCAAGGAATAAGATTTCACGTCTAGTATTGAAGTCATGCAAATCTATCCAAGAAACAAGTGAAAAAGTACTGATTCATTAAAACTTGATAGCTACTCAATAGATAGCTATCTATCGAGGTTTAATGAGACTCAACAAAAACTATCTATCAAGGTATATATTGAGAATTACGAAATTCAGATTTTTAGATCTGATTTTCGGCCCATGCTTATGTATTTGTGTAGGGTTTCTTTTCTCACAACCCTAGACATATATAAGGCTTATTTTAGAGGCTGTCACATAAGAGAATACAAGGAGAACATATGCAAAAAGTAACTGAGTGCCTTATTCTCTCTGAAAGAAGCTACTGCGTCTTTGCGCCTTAGGGTTTTGTAACCAAGTACTTCTTGATCTTCATTGTTAATGAAGTGAAAGACTTTGCAGCCAACATTCTTCTTCCTCAAGTTGGTGAGTGAGTCACGTACTGGGATTCGTGCGTCAAAAAGGGTGGCATTCATATATTAAAGAGTTCAAAGGTTTTGAAGCGGTCGAAAGTTTCTACAGTAAGTTCATCTACGGAGATTGTAAAGTCTAGGGACAAAGGTTTTGTACTAGATCTGAAACTTCTTTTTACTATAGTGAAATGCTTTTTGAGAAGGTTTCCCCCCAGGTTTTTCACTGTGAAACAAGTTTGTTTCGTTAGTTTTCCTGGGTCATCATATCTTGTCTTATTTATTTTTCCGCTGCATGATTTTGACATGATTTTGATGTTTTTTTATTTTAACAAGTTTTATTTATAATAAATCTAATTAACAACTTAGATTTAAAACTTGTTAATTCTATCAACCGGAGTCTAAATTTCCCAACGCTTATGACTTTTATCTTCTATGACTAAATCACATAAATCATGTACTGTACATCTCATGGACTATATAATAATTTTCAAATATTCATGTTACCATTATTTTAGATAATAATAAAACAACTTTGTTAATTACAACATTAAGTCATACATAATGTCATATATAACATCATACATAATATCATACATAGCATCATAAAATAGGATTTAAGGGCACTAATCCTAACAGTTCATCCACTTGTAAGATTTATAGGTCTGGGAGATACTTATGATGCTATCTCAGAAGAGGCTGAATCTGATCCTTACACTTATGAAGTGGCAATGAAAAGTATAGATGCACCTCATTGGATTAAAGCTATGAAATCTAAATTGGATTCAATGTATTATAATCAAGTTTGGGATCTTGTAAAAGCACCTAATGGCATTAAACATGTTGGTTGCAAATGGGTTTACAAGGGGAAGAGAGTGACAGATGGAAAGGTTGAACCTTTAAAGCAAGGCTAGTGGCGAAAGGGTATACATGAAAAGAATATATTGATTATGATGAAACATTTTCACCTGTAGCAATGCTTAAATCTATCAGAATTCTCTTATCTATTGCTGCTCATTATGATTATGAGATTTGGCAAATGGATGTCAAGACTGCATTTCTTAATGGCAATCTTGAAGAAGAAATCTAAATGATGCAACCAGAAAGTTTCGTAGCAAAGATCCAAAAGCATATGGTATGCAAGTTGAAAAGGTCCATTTATGGAATTAAGCAAGCATATAGATCATGGAACATCAGATTTGATCAAGCAATTAAGTTATTTGGTTTTGAACAAAATCTTGATGAACCATATGTGTACAAAAGACATCAAGATAAAGTAGTAATGTTCTTAGTGCTTCATGTTGATGATATTCTACTCATTGGAAATGATGCAAGGGTAATGTCATCAGTAAAGATTTAGTTATCAAGCCAATTTGATATGAAGGACTTGGGCAAAGTTAACTTTATTTTAGGGATCAAGCTTTGGCGAAATCGCAAGAATAGGATATTAAACTTATCTCAAGCAGGGTATATAAATAAGGTTCTAAAACGGTTTAGCATCGAAAATTCCAAAAGAGGATTACTTCCTTTTAGACATGGACTTCCTCTGTCTGATGATCAAAGGCCTAAGACTTTTGAGGAAGAAAATATGATGACACAAATTCCCTATGCTTCTACAGTGGGAAGTCTCATGTATGTCATGCTATGAACTAGACCAGATATCTGTTATTCAGTTGGCATAGTCAACCGATATCAATCAAATCCAAGACCAAAACATTGGGAGGCTGTAAAGCATATTCTCAAGTGTCTAAGGAAAACGAGAGATTATATGCTTGTTTACAGATGTGAGGTTTGATACCTATTGGTAATATAGATTCCAATTTTTGATCAGATCTTGATTTCAGAAAGTCCACTTCATGTTGTGTGTTCACTTTAGAAGGTAGAGCCATAAGTTGGAGAAGTGTTAAGCAATCTTGTATTGCCGACTCCACCATGAAAGCTAAATATGTTGCTCAAGAAATTCCTTTTTAATCTTGGTGCTATAAGAATGGAGCAAGTTCCTATCACATTTTTCTGCAACAATAGTGGAGTGATTGCACAATCCAAGGATCCAAAAAATCACAAGAAAGGAAAGCATATTGAAAAAAAAATACCACATCATTCAAGACATTGTTGCTCGACGAGATGTAGTAGTAGCAAAAATTGATAGTGCAAATAATCTAGTAGATCCTTTTACCAAAGCCTTGCCCCGAAGAATTTTTTAGTCACATTTGGAAGGAATAAGAGTTAGATTATTGCACAATAGTCTTTAGGGCAAGTGGAAGATTGTTGGAATTAGTGCCCTAAAATCCTATTATATGCCGTGTATGACATTATGTTCTATGTAATAAACTTGTTTTATTATTATCTAAAATAATGGTAACATGAATATATGGACATTATCATATAGTCCATGAGATGCATAGTATTTGATTTTTGTGATTTAGTCACAGAAGATATAAATCACAAATTCTTTGTAAACTTAGAATTTTAGTTCGTAGTCGATGATGAAATTGGACATTTCATTTGCGAAGAGTATAATATATCAACTAAGATGATTTGTCTTGATCATGGAAGTGGAGACTTTTAGTTGATATGTTGATATGTTGATATGTTTTAAGTGTTAAAATATATTAAACTGAACCGCTGTGAGATTTATTATTCTACTAACGAATGCCAAATGAATAATAAATCTCACGTCTTCTATTTACATAAACTCTCAATCTTAAGAGAATAACGAATCTGATCATGAAATGTAGGTTACTTTGATATATTAGGAGTGAGATCTAAAGTCACGATCAAAACCTCAGTATGTTGGGCAGCCACATTTAATGTTGAAAGAGCATATATTCTCAAGATGGAATTCATAATCTCTTGAAGGAGATATAAAATATTCCCTTGAGATAAGTTTAATAAGTTTAGTTATACAGAGTGTTAAGCCTAACCACTTTAGTAAGAAATTACTAAAGTACATATTTATAAAATTAGATTTCATAAATATATGATGAATAACTTAAAAGATTAAACCAGGTAGTCAAGAATTAAGATGTAGTAATCTTCAAAGTGGCAATCACCATTCATGATTTTGTATTACTACGAATATTTTAATGAAGGGGTTGAATGTATAATAAAGTCTTGGGATATAATGTATTAATAAGGCCTAGAGTACAATCATATTTATATAATGGTATTAAATATAATTAATGGTAATTTTGGGCTTGTCAAGAGTTGATAAAAAGGCCCAAAACCCATTAGAACTAGTGTCTTATTTGTCTCTTTTGGTCCCACTCCAAGCCACATACTAAAGCCCAATTGGAATGGCCCAAAAGGCTAGCCCAATTAGATAATCAGTTATATATAAGGAGAGAAATATACAGAATTTTGTATGTATGAAAATAGTGTGTATGTGAGTGTAAGCCACTCTCTTATTCTCCCTTGAATACATACATATAAACTGATTGAGAGGTCACACTTCTTGTATGTATAAAAAAGTGTTTCCAAGTACTTCTAATCTTTGTTTTTGAATTTCACTGCACCAAGGTACGCTCTCTTGTTCTTAAATTCTGAAATTTACATAGTAAATATTATCAATTGCGAATGAAGTAGATCCATTAATTTTCTACTACGTATGTTTTATATACGATACAAACTATGTTTTTTCCTACACAAGTAATATTTTTTCTTGTTGGACTAAGAGAAGTCTTTGAAACAAATGGGGAGGTTGGCTATTTATCTTTGGAGGGGCCCATAGTTGTTTGCTATAGGTTTTAAGGAAAATGAATAAAATTCAAGCGTCTTACTCAAATAATTATAGCACCTAAGCATATGTTTAGATGGGAGGAGAGAGGAGTAGAGAAAGGGTAGAGGTTTAAATCCCCTTTGTTTAAGTGTATAATTTTTAGAATTTTGTTAATGGATGCCCAAGCACATTCATTTAGGAAATACTTTTAGAAACTTTTTATGGAAAAAGAAAAAAGAACAGCTAATTTTTTTTTTTTCAGTTTTTTATATTTTCCATAAAAATAATATCAAAACTTTTTTAAAATGGTTCATTAGAGCATTGACATCAGGTGTATCAAATGCCAAATTTGTGGCTTTTGGTGAACACCAAAATCATTGCTTCATGAGGTGTTTCAAATCTCAAAATTTTTCGCAACATGTTATAATACCATTCTAACAACAGAATGACACTAGCAAAATCTCAAAAGTTTTTTTTTTTTTTTTTTTCACTCCAGTGGGCTCAGACAAAAGTAATTTTTTTTCCTTTTTTTAATCAACTCTTCTCTTTCCTCTCTCATCTCACATGTCTGCCTCCTTCTCTCCCGTTCTCTGGCATCTCTCACTCTCTTCCTTTCTCATCCTCTGTTAAAAACCCAATGGTAGAACTTACTCTTGAAAATCGGCTTGCAAAGGGAGGGTACCCAAGAATTTATAAACACATGGTTAAAACTTATACTTAATCTATATGGGACACTAGGTTCATAACATATCACCACGCTCCGTAGCCCACGTCCACAACAGCTCACTCTAGCGACACTGACCCAATGGTAGCCCTTTCTCTTTTAGGGGTTCTACTCACCTATTAGTTATTTTAATCTAGCCTCTAGGTTGCCCTCTTTGAGATCTGACCACAAAGCCACAACTCATTTGATTTCCATACTTAATGAGCTACACCCGATTACTCGGAGTGGTGGTTGGCTCTGACACCAAATGTTACAAACCAATGGGTAGAACTCACCCTTGAAAACTGGCTTGCAAGGGAAAGGTGCCCAAGAACATATAAACACATAGCTAAGCTTATACTTGTGGGACACTAAGATCATAACATCCTTAAGCCACTACCGCTAATCTCGAGCTGCTACCACTAATCTCTCCTAGAGTCGTTGCTGCTAATCTCGCCTCTCTCCACCTCTCTCTCTCTCTCTCTCTCTCTCACTTTATTTTAATATTTGTATATATTATTTTAATGTAAAGGATTGAATAATAGAAAATGTGATGTATGATGGATTGTAAAATGGTATTAAAATAATAATTAGTCTTTTTGATATGTTAAAATGACATATATTATAGAACATTTGATACTGATGCACTTAACAAATGCCCTAGAGGCACCAATTAACCGAAACTTTATTATACAGGGAAAGGATTTTAACTTTGAAGGGGTTCAATTATTTTCAATTCCCCCAATTTTAAGGCTATGCCAAACTGATTGGGCTGCATAATCCAAAATCAGAAAAATGACCGCTCTTGGGAGGAAGATCCACTCGAGCATAGAAAAATGACCTCTCTTGGGAGGGAGATCCACTCAAGCATATAAACGCTTTATTGAGGTGTAAAGATTAAAATGAAGGGGAGAGAGAAACAAAAACATCATGGTTTGGTTCTGCAAAGTTCTCATATTTTGAGCTAGAAACTCTCAGGAGAGCCAGTTCTAATAGAAATTTGGACTACGAATTTCTCATGTAAAGTAAATATTTACTTGTGAACCAGAAGAAAATATGTATACACTTGACTTCTGGATGTATACTTCAACTTGCTACAACTAAAACTAAAGGCACTGCCAAAAAAAAAAAAAAAAATTTCAATATATTGCACAGGATCAAACTTTTTCCCTTAGTTCTGCTACTGGAACATAAATCACATTCAGTTGAAACAAATGACATCTATCTGAATTCTTAGCTTTGTCATTTTGAAGTCTTAGTAGTTTCTGCTTTATGGTCTCTAGTCTATCCTTGACTTTGCAAAGTCTTTCCATTTCCATCTCTGCCACTTGACATCCACCACCTCCAGCCATCACATTGATCCTCTTCCTCTCCTTTGTTCTTGCTTTTAAAAGCTTCTTCAAGCTCACATCATCGCTGAACTCCACTATATCCTGAATGCAACACATGAGATAACAACAGTGAGGTCAGCCAGATCTTGGTTAAAACCAACCTAGTTCCATCTGTACATGATCTCAAGACATATATGAATTATTAGTTCTGCAACAGGAACATAAATCAGAGTCTGTTGAAACAAATGGGATTTATCTGACTTCTTAGCTTTGTCATTTTAAAGTCTTAGTAGTTTCCGCTTTATGCTTTATCTATCAGGATATTTTTTTGGGTTTTTTTTTTTGGGGGGTTGGGGGGGGGGGAGGAGAGAAGGGGGAGAGAGAGAGAGAGAGAGAGAGAGATTTACAACTTTTATTTGCATTAGCTTTCCTATTCCTGTGCCAGCACTACTATAACGAATTCCTGAAGGGCAGGATATTAGATCTAACTGATCCTCTATGAAATTTTTAGCGGGAAGAGATAGCACTGATAGGTGACTTCATTATGAGTAAAACGACTCAATAGGGAAGGTCAGCTTATTATAGCTAGTTGGATGAATTGTACAAGTCTTGCACATGAAGGGTTAGTGACTGTTCAAAACTAGCTCCTAGGAAGAATAACTTATAGCTATAGGAATTATTTTGAGCAGCTTACTAGAGAGTATGCAATTTGCCAGAGAAGCAAAGGCAAAGTCGGTAAATCTAACATCCATCGTCAAGAGAGCTGCTTCTAATCTTCTTATACAATAATAAATTTAAATCAATCTAAAAAACAAAAGACAAAGAATGAAATAAAGGATTTAGAGCCACAGGTACCTTGTTGCCATTTGAAGGTGACCCAAGTGAAGATCTTATATGCTGTTTTTTCTTTAAAGTTCCGGTTAATGACTTCAAGCACTTTCTCTGGTTTTTAACATTCTCTGGCGTATGAACCATAATCTCTGCAGAGGTACCATCTGATGCCTCAACATTGGTAGCGCTTTTCTCCATATTTTCTAATCTGGATTCCTTAAAACTATGAAGTTGCGTTCCTATCTCTCCCTGTTGCACAGAAGAATCAACCAATGTTGGGTCTTAATGAAAACTAAATATAATTAAGAGTTCAGATTAAAGTTTCAACTCTCAAGGATTCATATGAAACAAAAAATGATTTCTTGACTCTATACAGCATACACAACACTACAAAGATAAGAACCCATAATTAAAAATTGATGGGAATCTACTGGGGAATCTACTGCTTCATCAGTTCCAAAGATATACAAAGTACTTGTACAAGAAAGAAGCTATTATAGCATCAAATGGTGAACAGGTGGGGAGATTTGTATGAGAAGATAAAAATTGGTGACAGTACAAGGTGCAGGGTTCTAAGCAGGTGACAGCTGACAACACAAGAAAGGAACAAGAACAAAACCAGTAAAAGAATAAGAGAATTGAACATACGCATTTCAAAAATAAATGGAGTACCACCTTACCTTTCTGGATTTAAGTGCTAAGTACCGGGCATTTTTGAACCATTTGCTAACCTGGAAAAAAGTTGATTAATGTTATAACTTCAAGCTGGAAGAAATAAATAGCTACAAGCTATTAACAGCATTTCCACCAACAATGCCTGCTATTCCCCAATTGTTACTAGCCTCACAGATAGCTACAAGCTATTAACAGCATTTCCACCAACAATGCCTGCTATTCCCCAATTGTTACTAGCCTCACAGATCAGATACTACAAAGATCAATAGATGTCTGATAAATTGGCTACTTCTCCATCAAATGTACATTCACAATATTATAAAGTCAAATCTATCAAAGAAAAAAAAATTTGAACTCATGCGATTGGGTGATAAATGTGTTGCTGTAGCCATTGATGGTATGCTGATAATGCATGATACTAAATCAAGAGGCAGTATAAAGCTTTTCTTCAAAAATGCTGGTAAAGAACCACTTACATTGCACACGGAATAGGGATTGTGATCTAATGATTCTAATATTGTGCATAAATTGTACCATTTGACCTGAAAACCTCTTTTCAACTCTTCATACTTTTGAAAAACTCTTCATATATTTTTTTTCATAAGTATGAAGAGTTGATAAGAGGTTTGCAGGTCAAATGGTACATTTTATACTTTGGAGAGCCATAACCCTTGCTTTCAGTAAAGCACGTATTTGCTTGTGCACCGAATGTAGTGGTAGTTTTCCATTATTACTTTCCACTTTTTTCTTTCTACAAATACAATCTGATAGCTTAAATAATTACCTTCTCAGGATCAAGGCCCAACTCCTTTGAAAGATCCTCCTTGACAGCTCTAGGTGGAAGCTCATTCTCAGCGAAGACTTGACGAAGCTTCTGATGCAGTACAGAAGAAGCAAAAGGACACAGTTAGCATTGTAATATCAGATTACAGTACTGAAGATTTTAAAAACAAGCTCTGTTTGGAAGCTTTGTATGAGAAAGAAAAGGGATAACTTCTACTACCTCTACTGCATTGCGAGGTATTCTAAAAAATGCCCTTCTAGTTGATGTTTCTAGAGGACGTTTCTTTTTCACCTCTCGGGTGTCAGAATTTGAACACTTTTTCTCACTTTCATACAGTGTCATAAGAGTACTGGCTGCATCAGATTCCTTTTCTCTCCGCTTTCTTTTAGCAGGACCCCAGTCTTCATCTTCACTCACTTGTTCATATGGAGGAGCATCCTTTCCAAACATTTCCTAATAGGGAAAATTTTTTTAATTACATCTAATTACACAATGATAATCTCAACACTCCCTCAAAATTTTCTGCTTCATCAATATAGTGAAGTTTTATGCAAATTTTCCACAAGACTATTTTATCTACAATATCTACAAATTAATGATTTATCACTAAAAATAATAATTTGTAAGGACAATTTATGAGTTAGGAATAAATCTAATAGGTATCTTTCTTAAGCCAATGAAAGTTGCCTTTGAATTTAAGCCTTCAATCACAGAAATGTATCCACAATTCATTACTACACCATCAAAATGCATTTGCATTCCCTATATCCATCCCAAAAAATTTGGTGCCCCAAAAGTGAAAAGTTTCCCCATATTGCTTATTTATCTACCCTTTCTGATGGTAATGAATTGAATTGTTGTACTTTTTGGACAACAAAAGGCCACATAACACAAGCAAGCCTACCCCCTAATACAATATTCCTGGATAACCAGCATTCTACTTTTGCATTCCACAGCAATCCATTCCAGGTAACATAGAATCAAGGCTAATGGCTTAGATGGCAGCTCAAGATCAGCCTTATGAAAACCTTATATTCCCTGGGGAGGTTCTGCCCCATGGAAACGCTCTTTAATAGAACTTTAGCCTTAACCAGTAATGACCAAGAAACCACAAGTTTCTTGGTGGGCCGGGAATGCCTGACTTATCAATTTATCAGGTAAATTACAGGAGCTCATGTAGCCCATGCCGGATCAATCGTATTATGGGCCGGAGCAATGAACCTATTTGAAGTGGCTCATTTCGTACCAAAAAAACCATGTACGAACAAGGATTAATTTTACAACTGTGTTCGGAAACAAAACATGTGCCACCATGATCCTGCCCCCTCCTTTTCTTTTTCCACCTTTTTTGTGGGTAAAGTATGACTATGAAGGATAGGGGACCACTACAGCTTCAACTTCAGGTTCTTTTTCTTTTATAAATATCTTCAATTATAAGCAAGCAATTTCAATGATAGAAGAAATTAAGAATTTTGAGATACTCACATCATATAACTTCTTATAGTCAACGGTTCTTCGCTGCCTAGGGCCACATATGATTTCACCCTCTGTGGATTCATCAGAATCTAAACTGGTACTAGCAAAATGGTTTTCACAGCCCATGCTCTCCTTTCCAGAAAAAACTTCACCATCTAAAGACCAGCTCAGGCTAGTAGAACTGCTGGTGTCATCTGATGCATTTTCATCAGCTTCTGCCCCACTGATCGTGCAACTGTTTTCCCTCCTCTCTGGATTATAATCATCATCGTCAGAATCATCTGAGGGCCATTCTTCTGCTGGATCTAGTAATGCATTCCCACCATCAGGGAAAGCAGCCTCTTCCTTGAATATATCCTATTCCATGTAAGAAAAACTTCATTAATTTACTGAAGCAGCAAAAAGAAAGATTCCACAAGATATTTCCAGCAATTAACCTGCCAAATACTGTTCATGGAGAAGTGGGTCCCAAGATGGGCATTCATTGCTTCTAGAATTTCCATCTTACACTCACAAAATTTGCAAAACCAACCTTGATCACCTGGAGGAACTGTAGGTTATCAATTACACTAGAAATCAGTTTCTTAAAGAAGCCTTCTGATCCATAAATTACTGAACATTCACAAAGCAGAAAAGAGTAGAACGTACTATTGTCAGTATCCAATGGAGGATCAAGGCATTTTTGGTGGAAAGCACAGTTACATGTCCCATCACAAAGTATAATATCATTATCTGGGAAAGCTTCACGCAACTTGCACTTTGCACAGAAAATCTAGATGTAACAAATAATAGAAACATTAAAATACAAGTCAAAACTAGATGAAATCTGAAAGGTAGTAGTAGCCAGAGTCTTCGTGTACAATCATGCAAATATTCTAAACAAAAAGCCTTGGAGGTAAAGCCTCATAGGTTAGGTACCAGACCAGAGGCTGAGGTTCAAAACACGTCATGCTAAACACACTAGCATCTAAACTACCTTGTAAAACAATAGAATAAAGATACTATTAGTTGGGACTTATAGCCTGTTTCAAAATGCAAAATCTAATAAAGATTTGAGAAAACTACCGGATCAATTACTTCCAAACTGTTGCCCAAATCCACCAAAATGAGAGTCACCTTTACGTTCGAAGTGATGTAGAGTTAACACTGTACCCAAGTGCACAGACACTAAATTTCTGACCCAGTCTTTGCTTCTCAGTTTAAGTAAGCATGCTCATTCAAAAGCGACTTGAGATGAATTAAGAAATCCCAAACAGCCCCTTCCAGTACCCATCACTAAATGAAAATATTTTGAAGGGCTTCTTTTTTAAAAGAGAGATATGATAATTTTGCTTTAAAAAGATTTGTATTGCTAATATTTAGCAGACTGGTGATGTGTGTTTACATGTTCATGGTATACAGATCCATCTGGAGCAATGACAGAATCTTCAATGCATCCTTCTGAACTAAGCGAATCCAGCTGGCGAATTGCATCACGTATTCCAAGTTTACACTTCAATATCTGCTTCTTGGCTCGTTGCAGTTCCTTTTCTGGCTTAATCTTTTCTCGACTAGAATAAATATTAAAAAACAAAAAATAAATAAACCACTGTTCTGTATATCACAAAATAGCTAAAATTATATAAGAAAGGAACCTGTACAAATATCATATACTTCACTTGTGATCTTTTTTTTCTTTTGGTTTGGGGAAGGGGGAGAATTGACACTTATAAAAGCATTTCAAAATTTAGAGCAGGAATATAATTCAAATGAAAAAAAATAGTTTGCACAGTATAATATCATCACATTGAAGTGCATCTAAAACATTGAGATTAAAACTAAGTGATTAATTATTAGAGATTTGTTTTACTAATATTCTTAGGGGGTGTTGATTCAAACCCCTATTCACAATTGAGAGTTGAAGAATATATGCACAAACATAAACTATCAATAGTATATCATATGCAAGTCTTGTACATATAACACCCTCGTGCATCTCACATGTACAGCAGAATTTTGAAATTTCTAGTCCTTACCATTCTTTCACTTCTCTCTCATACTATTTTATGGTAAAAATTCTAATAGTCGATAAAAACCCAGTTCTGGCTATGCACCTGCTAATAATACAAAAAATTATGGATATCAAGCAATTTTAACCTTCAATCAATAATTGACAATGATTTTCACTATTTTAGTCAACTGTCAACTCCATTGCCTTCTGTGACCCCATACTATGTGATAGGCAGGCAATGACTAGATACGAGTTCTTAGTCCTCTGTCACAAAAAGAGGTTATTCTTTTTCATGTCATTTGCAAACTTAAAATTTACCCTTCATAAATTTTTGTGCAATAATCATTTTGTTTTCAACTAGTGTTCTATATTCAGCCCATAAAAAATCAACTAGGAGCAGACTCATTATAGGAAGGCAGATTCTTTACAGATGGCATCAAGGGCTTTAGACTTAACAGGCATAATATAAAATGTGGGAGGATATAGAGAGATGGTTCTTTGATAGATCATGACACTGAAAGTTTGATGACATTGTTGAAAGGTTTAAGTTTAACCTTCCATTTTCAAGAATTACAGCAGATGGTAACAATGTTCCAAAAAGAAATAATGATTATTTCATTCACAACATCAAATGTATACAAGCAAGCACATTTCATAGAGGCTCAAATCTCTTTGGGACATTTAGTAAAAAAACAGAACCTAGCCATTTTAAACTTGACTGTAGACTCAGTCTAATAGACTCATGGTTGGAATACTAAAAGCCATAACTGACAACTCCGACCCTTTGGACTAAACTGGACTAAACAATTAAGAACAACGTTTTTGACGTGACAATCCTCTCAATCTTCCAAAAAAACACTATCTCTGGAAAATAAATTTCTGAGATATCTTCAACATTTTTAGCTGGATTAGTTTTACACTTTTCCTCACCAGTAATCAGTTGTGTATATCTACAGTAACATACTTATTCTACAGCTTCAAAATTTAGCATGCTTGTTAAGAAGAATGAAAACTTATGATCCAACAGTACCTATTCCTCTCCAAGGCATTCACTGTTGGAGAGGGATTGGACAGCGGGGAACTCTGCATCTTTTCGTATTGACTCAAAGGCATTCTTCTTGGCTTTTGATGGGGGTTGTATGGATTCATATTCC
Source organism: Lithocarpus polystachyus (assembly GCA_033629205.1). Taxonomy (NCBI): domain Eukaryota; kingdom Viridiplantae; phylum Streptophyta; class Magnoliopsida; order Fagales; family Fagaceae; genus Lithocarpus; species Lithocarpus polystachyus. The sequence continues at coordinate 53,931,747 of CM066163.1, forward strand.
ATCACTGAAAAATGAGGCAAGCATCATGGTTCTATTCGGGTTGGTAGATTGGGTTTGGATTGGATCATTGCATGCTTGGTAGAGTTATTTTTTTTTTGATAAGTAAGAATGATATATATACGAAAGGCTACTCTATGCATGAAAAGCATAGAGCAAACCCAGAGAATACAAGAGAAAACAAAGCGAAGGAAAAGGAACCAGATGACAAAAATAAATTACACAAGAGAGAGAACAAAGAAATGAAGGGAGAGAATCACTAGTCGTGAGTCCCCAAGCCCGAGACCAATCAAAGAGAGTCCCACTAAAAGAAGCAAGAATCTGATCACCAGAACTGTCCAAATCCTCAAAAGTCCGCCGGTTCCGTTCCTTTCAAATACACCAAACTATGCACAATGGAACTAAGTTCCAAATCTGGGACGAGAGCTTCCCCAACCTATTCCACCAACCAAAAAGCAAATCAGGGATCGATCTAGGAACAACCCAAGTCACACCAAAGGAAATCAAGGCAAAGCTCCACAACCGATGTGCCATCTCACAATGGAGGAGTAAATGGTCTACCGTCTCACCACATTGGCGGCACATAATACACCAGTCAACAATACACCAAACTACGCACAATGGAACTAAGTTCCAAATCTGGGACGAGAGCTTCCCCAACCTATTCCACCAACCAAAAAGCAAATCAGGGATCGATCTAGGAACAACCCAAGTCACACCAAAGGAAATCAAGGCAAAGCTCCACAACCGATGTGCCATCTCACAATGGAGGAGTAAATGGTCTACCGTCTCACCACACTGGCGGCACATAATACACCAGTCAACAAAGACCAGTTTCCTCAACCTCAAGTTATCACCCGTTAGGATCTTATTCCAAGCTACACACCAAATGAAAAAAGAAACCCGTCTAGAAGCTTTAACTCTCCATATACCTTTCCAAGGAAAGGCAATAGAGGGAGGATCCCGCAATTTGTTATAATACGACCGGGTGTCAAACTCCCCATTAGTTTTCAACTTCCAACTCAACCGGTCTCCAACATCCATAGGAGGGGTAATAGCTCCCAAAGTACAAAGGAAATGCAACCCTTCCTCCAACTTCCACTCATTAAGATCACGAATGAGACGAACATCCCAAATTGTCCTATTCTCCGCCCCCTGCCTCGTCAAAGAGGCTTCAACAAAAGCCTCCTTATCAAGGGCAATACCATACAGCCTTGGAAAAGCCAGACGAAGAGGTTGATTCCCATACCACCCATCCTGCCAAAATCTCACTTTGTTCCCCAACCCGACCACAAACTGACAATTATTACTAAAATCCTCCCATCCCATACGAATACCTCTCCACAAACCACAACCATGAGCTCCCCTGCCTAGCTTTGAGGTCCAACCTCCCCATTCTTCCCCATATTTTGAAGCTACCACCCTTCTCCATAGCCGATCCTCTTCCTTCCCAAACCGCCACAACCATTTCCCCAATAAGGCCTTATTGAGAGTAGTAATTTTTCTCAACCCCAAGCCACCGTTAGCTAAAGGCGCACAAACTTTATCCCATCCTACCAAATGAATCTTACTATCACCCCAAAGGAAATCCCTGTGCAACTTTTTGATTTTCTTAGCCACATAAATAGGAATGGTGAACAGAGATAGAAAGTAGGTAGGAAGACTAGAGAGCGTACTCTTGAGTAACATCAAACGACCCCCTTTAGACAAATACAACTTCTTCCACCCTACTAATTTCCTCTCAAATTTTTCTAGAATGGGGTTCCAAATTGAGGGAGAATTATGCGGCGCCCCCAAAGGCATGCCAAGATAAGACATAGGCAGAGTTCCAACTCTACAGCCCAAAATTTCCGCCAATGCATGCACATCGTCAACCTCCCCTAACGGAACCATTTCACTCTTGTGCACATTGACCTTCAAATCTGTTACCGCCTGAAAGCTGAGTAACAACAACCGAATATGTAGAATTTGCTCCACATCTGCATCACAAAATAGGATAGTATCGTCTACAAACAAAAGATGAGAAACACTTTCCCCACCACCCCTACCCTCAACTTGGAAACCGCCGATCAAGCCAGCTCCCTCCACTTTTCTCGTCGACCTGCTGAACACCTCCATCACAATCAAAAAAAGCAAAGGAGATATCGGATCCCCTTGTATTAAACCCCTCAAACTACCAAAAAAATTAGCTGGAGACCCATTAACCAAAACAGAGAATTGAACGGTGGATATACACGTTCGGATCCACTTACACCACTTCCTACCAAAGCCCATTTTATTCATCAAATCCAGCAAAGCCTCCCAATTCACATGATCGTAGGCCTTCTCAATATCAAGTTTACAAATGATTCCAGGAACCTTGCTCTTCCCACGACTATCCACACACGCGTTTGCAATCAAGACCGAGTCAAGGATTTGTCTCCCAACCACAAAGTTGTTCTGAGTCTCCGAGATCAACTGATCCAATTCACTCTCAAACGATTTGCCAAAACCTTAGCCAAGATTTTATACACACTCCCCACCAAGCTAATAGGCCGGAAATCTCTAATATCAAAGGCAAGGTTCTTTTTGGGGATTAAAGCAATGAAGATAGCATTAAGGGATTTTTCAAACTTACAATGTTGAAAAAACTCTTCAAAGACCGCCAAGACATCTTCACCCACTACTCTCCAACAATGTTGAAAAAACGCCATAGTAAACCCATCTGGTCCTGGAGCTTTGTCCCCCTCCAAGTCACTAACAACTTGAAGGATCTCCTCTCTCTCAAACTTCCGCTCAAGCCAAATTCTGTCCAGATCACCAATACGATCAAACTCCAGACCCTCCACAAAAGGCCTCCACCCCTCAGACTCCTTGTACAAATTGAGGTAACTAATCAGATTGTGCTTGGTAGAGTGATGCCATTGGGATTTTAGCAAGCAACATTTTTTCAAACGGTTTCATGAGAATTATAAAATCTTGGAGTTTTCTAGTAGGTTGAACAAGGGTGGTATTTTTGTGGAAATATCAGAGTATCATAATGGGGCAAGACGTGATTGTTTGCGTGTCCCAGAAGGATTAAATAAGGGTAGCTGGGCTTTGCTTGAAGTGAATTTACATGATTTTTTCTTGGGAAAATCAGCTTCTAGGCTGGGGAAGGATGTTGTTGCCAGTGGTGGTGGGTTTGAAAAATCCATTGGTGATCCAAGGAATCAAGTTTGGAAAGAATTTAATGGGAACGTGAAATCAAGAAGTGATTTATGTTTGGAGAAGCAATTTCCAAATCTTTCTGGCAATTTAAATCAAGAGAGATTTGGGGGATTTAATTTTTTTTTAAAATAAAATATCCCAACTCACTTCAAATTTGGCCACCCCATGTATGTAACGTCTATTAAATGGACCAGGCCCATTTTTCTTTAAAAAATTCTGCACCAGTAAAAGGAGTAGGCCAATGTATGGTTAGTTGGGCCAATTTCGTCCAGCCCAAATATGCAAAGGCTGCCCAAGTCTTTAAACCATCTGGGCTCGAACCTACTGTTAATCAAGACCAATATGACCAAACGGGCCAAAACCCAACAGGCCCAACCCCTTGTTTTTAAACACTTGGAGAAACACAGCCTTCTAAGCTCATGGGAGATGGGTGAATTATCAGGCTCCCATGACGCAGCCAAGAAGCCACCGATGGTGTCTCTGAGTTAAGACGAGGTGGGTGGGGTATTTCCAAGGGCCTCGATGTGGCTGTGGCTTGCGGCTCTTCTTCTGGGGACCCTCCAAGCAGCGGCACCAAGATGGGGCTGGTAGTTCTTGCTGCTACAGCCGTTGATAGTCCAATTGTGGGCTGTCCAGGCACTGGGGCTGAGGTGAGTTTGCTGGTTTCGAGCTCCGATGGGCATTCCAACTTCACTGACCCTGATGCTTCTTCAAAAGTGGGTTCTTTGATGACAAATCGATTTTTGAGTTCTCCGATATGCTTTGCCATCAACAATTGTTGGGACAAAACTAATTCTCTCCTTATTACGAGCTGGTTTCTGATTCAAATGAAGAGGACAATCTGATGTTGAATTGGGATTTTTCCACGAGGTCAAGCAAGGCTGAGGATGATTAGAATTCTTTGGATTTTGTACCTCTGGAAAAATGGGATCCTAGGGGGTCTAGATTTAATGACAGAGCCGTGAACACGATGACACTTTTGTGGGGGATGACTTGGAACCTTCAGTTTGGGTGAGAAGGATGATTAAGGGCTTTAGTAAATTCGTGGGTTTTTCTATTGATTTTTGTGAGAGGCAGTGTTTTCTTTCTTTCAACAACTTGAGAAAGTGTGGGAAAGACAAACTGCTGCAAGTAGTCTTTGTCATACTGTTTCTTCAACTAAAAAAGGTATGAGGGAATTAAGGAACTTAGTTTCTACGGTTAATTATGCTTGGCAATCTAGTAGATGAACCAGAGGGAATGTGAATTCCACTGGGATGGGCTCAAATCGTTGTCCATGAACTTGAAACTCTTATCTTGGAATGTGAGAAAATTAAACAATCCTCATAAAAGGGATACTGTGAAGAATTTACTCAAAGAGTGGAAGTGTGATGTCGTGTGTTTTCAAGAAACCAAATTGGACTGTACCAATTCTTCTGTTGCGAGAAGTCTTTGGGGTAGCCCTTTTGTAGATTAGGTAGCTTTGGATATTCACACAGTAGGGGGAGTTCTCTTGACTTGGGATAAAAGGGTGTATAAGAAAATTGATTGCGTGGTTGGTAGTTTTTCTGTTTCTATCTTGTTGAAGGGTGTGACAAATGGGTTTGTTTGGATTTGTATGGGCATGTATGGTCTGACTATTGCTAGTCTTAGGGATGCTTTGTGGGTAGAACTTGATAGTGTGAGAGCGAGGTAGAGTTCATCTTGGTGTCTTTGGTGATTTCAACATCATCAAATATCCAGTAGAGCGACTTGGTCGTATTTCTTTTAAGTCCAACCATGTTCAAATTCTCGGACTTTCTTGCAAGAAATTTTTTGGTCAATCTACCTCTGGTAGGGGGTAAGTTTACGTGGTTTCAAATGAGTGAACCTTTCAATAAAATAAATAAAGAGCAAAACTAGCTTGCTTTAAAATGAGTGAACCTTGAGGAGGCCCGGCTACCTCAAATTAGTCAGAAATCCTGTTTTAGATTAGTATTCTTGGTTCAGTATGGGTGGTTTTAGAAGTTTTTTTATTGAATCTAAGCTGTTTCAATTGGTGGTTGAGGAAGGTGGGAATTTTTTCTCCCTTAAGATCTTTGAACGGGGAAAATCCTTCATGCAATCAGTTTTTATGGGTAAGAGTGCAGCACTTTGGTTGATGAGGAGTTTGGAACACATCGTGATTGGGGTTAATCCGAAGGAATTCTTTACGTTCAGGGAAGGTGATACTGCATACACATTGCAACGGGGGTCCAACTCATTTGGGCAATATCTATCAGTGACAGAACTTAAGGTAGGTGGGTTGAGGAGAAATATTATTATTCCTGCCGGAAAGTTTCAACAAGGATGGAGAACCTTTGGGATTGAATTAAGAAGAAGGTTGGATCCCTCACAATATGCGTTGGGTGGGCTGAATTTTGTACCGTTTAAGTCTAAGCAAATCCCAAAGTATCGTGCTGCCAAGTCCTTTGTGGAAGCTGTCAAAGCTCCAGTGCAGGTAAGGTCGAAACCTGCACAGCAGCCCTTCCTCAAAGATAAGGTCAAGGATGGTGTCATGGAGAAGAGAATGGAGGTTCCGAGAGACAATCCTAGCACACAGGTAGGCTCTCTCCCGTTGGCCGTGGTTGATGGCAAGGGTGGAGAAGGTGATATGAATGGAAAGAATATTTTTGAGGCAGAAATCTCGGTAGGAAATAATCTCAGCTTTCCTTTGAAGTTCAATTCAAATTCAAATATTGCTGAGTTTGGAAAGGTGCTGAATTTTAGGAAGTCACGTTGGTTTGGGAGAGGGTTGACTGTGGATGTTAATGAGTTTGGAAAGAGGCGGGTATTTTGGAATGGTGTTAAGAGAGGCAAGCAAGCTGGTAATTGGGTGGTAAAGGAGAGTTTTAATGCCCAGAATATGACTTCCGGGCTGGGCCCATCTAACCAGAATGCTCAAGGCCCTCTGTTGGGCAGTAAAAACAGTGTGTTGGGCCTGGGTCTGTCAAGCCCATCTTCTTTTGAGGTTGGTGAGAGCTCCTTTAGTGGCCCAACTGTGCTGGAACCTTCAGATCAGAACTGTCTCTCTATCCCGAGCCCAGGTAAGAGTGATTTGAATGCCACGAAGAAACAAGAGAGCTCACTGGTCTCGCCTAAGACATCGGTGGAGCCTGCGATGCTGCCGAGTCGAGTTGCTCAGCCATCCACCGTGCCGACTGGGTCAGCGGCGGTAGCCCATGCCTCTCACGAGCAGATCGATGCTTCGAGTGAGCCTAGTAAGCTGCCGGCGGTACCCTTGGACATGGTTTCCTCTATGATGGTGTTAGAAGCGGCGGGTGTAGATGGAGTTGGTGGTCCGAGAAGACAGAATCAGAGCTCCTCCTTGTTAGTCAAGCCAGCGGGGGTGGCGCAAGTTTCTAGTGAACCGGTATCGGTGTCGGAGATGGTGAATTTGACATTTCAGGAGGTTACGGAAGGTAGGGATGTGGATTTAGTGGGTTCGGAAGGTTCGGTCACTACTAATAATGATTCTGTTCCTGAGGGAGTGCATCTTCCTGGCACCACTATTAGGGATTTGGTTGGAGACTTGGATAAGTCTTGGGGTAATTCCAAAGACTGGATGCTACAACTGCGTGATGGGCGCCAGTTAATGCTTCCATTGTCACTCTATCGTTCTCCTGATTGCATGTCGGTCTGCTCAAGTATGGAGGAAGTTTGTGTATCAGGTATTGCTGCCATTGATAATGAAGGGCAGAGGGTTAGTTGGGCAGATGAGGGTGAGGAGCTTCTAGAGTCTTCGTATGTGGTGTCTGGGTCAGAGAATGTGACGTGTGAATTTGATGGAAGGTTGATCTCTTGGGAGAGAGGTGGTGAGCCTTTAGTTGTGGTACCTTTGGCCACTGAAGGTCCGTTGGAGCCGGTGTCTAGTCCTGTTAAGGAGATTGGGTGTAAGGAGAGTGTTGATAACTCTCAATTATCACAATGGGTAATCAATAGGATAAAGGCTTTTAAGAAATCTGTGGGCACTTCTTTGGAAGGTTTTGAGGAGCAAATTACAGGATTGTTATTAGCTATTGAGGCCAGAAAAAAAGATAAACAGAAACATGTGGTGAGTGACAAGATGAATTTGGTCAAGTCAGGCCAGAAAGGTCAACGGGAGTTGAAAAATTTGTTGTCATCTTTGAATGTTGAGTATGGTTCTAATAAATTAAGGAGTGAAGGTCTGGAACGGGCTGTGGTGCCTCATCAATGAGTTTGAAGATTATTTCTTGGAATGTAAGAGGGTTAAATGAGCCGGATAAAAGGCTCAGGGTTAGAAATTTGATTGGGAAATGGGGACCGGATGTGGTTTGTCTTCAAGAAACCAAAATGGGGCTGATAAATAGAGCAGTGATTCGTAGCTTGTGGGGTGGCCAACATGTTGATTGGTCTTACTTAGGCTCTTGTGGAGCTTCTGGAGGGGTGTTATTGATGTGGGACACACGGGTTGTGAATAAAATGGAGGAAGCAGTGGGGAGATTTTCGGTTTCTTGCAAATTTACAAGTGTGTCCGATCAGTTTGTATGGGCGTTTACTGGTGTCTATGGTCCTAATGTGCATCGAGATAGGAGGTTTTTATGGGAGGAATTATGTGGTTTGAACAGCTGGTGGAGTGTTCCATGGTGTGTGGGTGGCGATTTTAATGTGGTTAGGTTCCCTTCCGAACGAGTGGGGTCTAATTCTTTCACTGCTGCAATGCGGGAGTTTTCTAATTTTATTTCAGACCAGGGCCTCATTGATCTGCCTTTGCAAGGGGGGACCTTCACTTGGTCAAATTCTCGTGAAGTGGCTTCGAAGGCTAGGCTGGACAGGTTCTTATTTTCTGCAGATTGGGAGGATAAGTTTCCAACAGTTTCTCAAAGACGGATGTCTAGGTTGTGTTCGGATCATTTTCCAATTGTCCTTGAGAGTGGATCTTTTCAGAGAGGGAGTAGGCCGTTTCGATTTGAGAATATGTGGCTAAAGGATGAGGGTTTTGTGGATAGGGTTCGGTCCTGGTGGGATTCCTATCAGTTTCAAGGTGCACCGAGTTTTGTTTTAGCCAATAAATTAAAGCTCTTAAAAAATGATTTGAAAACATGGAATGTGGAGGTGTTTGGTCATGTGAAAGTTCGGATTAAAAACTTGTGGAAGGACCTTAGTGTTCTTGAGAATATGGAGGATAGTCGGGGTTTATCAGCGGAGGAAACTATAGAAGTGGGAAGAATTCGTGATGAGTTAGAAAAAGCTACATTGTTGGAAGAAATATGTTGGAGGCAGAAATCTAGGGTTCTCTGTGTTAGGGAAGGAGACAGAAATACTAAATTTTTCCACCGTATAGCTAACTCTCACAGGAGGGTTAATTCTATTGATAGGCTTATGGTGAATGGAGCGTTGTCTTCGGACCCGACAGCTATAGCAGATTGTATCTCTCAGTTTTATAGGCAGCTTTATTTTGAGACTGTAGCTCATAGACCTGTCTTAGATGATGTGGACTTTTCTAGTATCTCGGTGGAAGATGCAAATTGGATAGATAGACCTTTTGAGGAGGAAGAGGTGTTTGGGGTGATCAAAGATTTTAATGGAGATAAGGCACCTGGCCCGGATGGCTTCTCCATGGCATTCTTTCAGTCTTGCTGGCCTGTTTTGAAAACAGAGATTATGGCCGTATTCCACAATTTTCATACTCAGGCAGTGTTTGAGAAGAGTCTTAATGCTTCGTTCCTTGCCCTTATTCCTAAGAAAGTAGATGCTGTGGAGGTAAAAGACTTTCGGCCTATTAGCTTAGTTGGTGGGATTTATAAGATTATTTCTAAGGTGTTGGCTAATCGACTTCGTGGGGTGGTGCATAGGCTTATTTCGGATTCATAAAATGCCTTTGTGAAGGGCAGACAAATTTTGGACTCCGTTTTGATTGCTTCTGAATGTATTGATAGTAGATTGAAGTCAGGAGTCCCAGGTGTGTTGTGTAAGTTGGATGTGGAGAAGGCGTATGATCATGTGAGTTGGGATTTTTTAATGTATATGCTTCAGCGTTGTGGTTTCTCAGAGAAATGGAGAAAATGGATACGGTATTGTATTTCAACTGTAAAGTTTTCCATCCTGATCAATGGTAGTCCATCTGATTTCTTTGGAAGTTCTAGGGGGCTTCGGCAAGGGGACCCTTTATCTCCTTTGTTGTTTGATATTGTGATGGAGGCATTAAGTCGTATGTTGGATGTGGCTGCCTCCGCTGGGCAATTCTCAGGCTTTTCTGTGGGTAGTTTGGCTGGTCCATCTGTGATGGTGTCTCATCTTTTATTTGCAGATGACACTCTGATTTTCTGTGATGCTGAACCTTCTCAGATTGCTAATTTGAGGATGATTCTTGCTAGATTTGAAGAGGTGTCAGGGCTTCGAATTAATTTGGGGAAATCTGAGTTGGTACCTATTGGTGGGGTGCACAATTTGGAGGCTTTGGTGGGTTTGTTGGGGTGTGGGCAGTCCTCTCTGCCCTTGAAATATTTGGGCCTTCCATTAGGTGCTAAGTTTAAAGATTTATCTGTTTGGAATCCTATTCTTGAGAAAATGGAGAGGAGACTAGCAGGTTGGAAGAGACTGTATTTATCTAAAGGGGCTAAGGTGACACTCATTAAAAGCTCACTTTCTTCATTACCTACTTACTTCCTTTCCCTTCTCCCTTTACCGGGTAAGGTGGCAAAGCGTATGGAGAAATTACAGAAAGATTTTCTATGGAATGGGATTGGGGGTGATCCTAAATTACATTTAGTTAACTGGGACAAGGTCTGTAAGCCTTTGCAGGTTGGGGGGTTGGGCATAAGACATTTGGGAAGTTTTAATTCTGCCTTGCTAGGAAAATGGTTGTGGAGGTATGGCATGGAGACTGACGCTTTATGGAGGAGAGTTATAGAGGCAAAATATGGGAATATTTGGGGTGGTTGGTGTACGAAAAAGGTGACAAGTCCTTATGGGGTCAGCCTGTGGAGATACATTAGATGTGGCTGGTTACACTTCTCTAAATTCCTTGTCTATGATGTGGGGGATGGTACTAGAGTGAAATTTTGGAAGCATGTGTGGTGCGGGGATTGTACTCTCCAAGAGGCCTTTCCGGAGCTTTATTGTCTTAGTAGTTCAAAAGATTCCTCGGTGGCTGAAGTTATGGGTTGGTTTGCTGGGAGGTTTCATTGGAATGTGCAATTTCGTCGTCCACCACAAGATTGGGAAGAAGAAGCCTTTGACCGGTTTATGGGGTTGGTCTATTCTTCGACAGTGCGGGGGTTTGGCCCTGATAAGGTCTGTTGGAAGCCTGCAAGGAATAGAGGTTTTGAGGTTAGAGGATTCTATAGCTCCTTCTACCCTCCTACTCTTGTTTCCTTCCCTTGGAGAATGATATGGCAATCAAAGGTTCCTCCAAGGGTGGCTTTCTTCTCTTGGTCTGCTTCCTTAGGTAAGATCTTAACAACAGATAACCTTCGCAAAAGACATGTGGTAGTGCTTGACTGGTGCTATATGTGTAAGAGGTGTGGGGAGTCGGTGGATCATCTTTTACTTCATTGCCCCCTAACTTGGGAGTTGTGGTCTATGGTTTTCTGCTTGTTTGGTATCCAATGGGTTATGCCTCATACGGTTCTTGAGTTGTTTGAAGCTTGGCAAGGAAAGTTTGTGCGACATTGTCACAGTGATGTTTGGAGATTAGTGCCTCATTGCTTGATTTGGTGCATTTGGCGTGAAAGGAATGCTAGAAGCTTTGAGGGTTGTGAACGTTCCTTACTAAAGCTCAAGTCTTTTTTCTTGCACACACTCTTTGAATGGAGTGTGGTCTTTTCTCATTTTTATTGTTCTTCTTTTTCTATTTTTCTTGATCGTTGTACTTTGATTACTTGATTTGTGCCCCCATAGTACATCCCCAATATACTCGGACTGGCTCTTTTTCTATTATTAATAATATCCTTACGTTACTTATCAAAAAAAAAAAAAAGTTTACGTGGTTTCAAGACTATAAGAATCCTTCTATGTCTAGAATTGATAGAGTTTTGGTGTCAACTGATTAGGATGATCACTTCTTAGATGTGACCCAAAGGCCTCTCCCTCGTGTGGTATCAGATCATTGTCCTCTTCTTGTGGAGGCAGGTGGTATATCGAGGGGGAAGAGTTCCTTTAAATTTGAAAATATGTGGCTTAAAGTTAAGGGTTTTGTGGATCGAGTTTAGGGTTGGTGGAACGGACATCATTTTGTGGGGGCCTCCTAGTTATGTTCTAACCTGTAAATTCAAGGCTCTTAAAGGAGACTTGAAGCATTGGAATAAACTTGTTTTTGGGGACGTGTCTTTGAGGAAAAAAATGTTTGTTGTCTGAGCTTTTGGTTCTAGATTCCAGAGAAGGGATGCAAGTTTTGTTTCCGGCAAATAGAACAAGAACTGAGGTCAAGGCCGCTATCACGTATTTAGCCTCCTTGGAGGAGATTTCTTGGAGGCAAAAATCGAAGGCTCTATTTCTAAAAGAGGGGGATAATAATACTAGGTTTTTTCATAGGCTTGCTAATTCCTATAGACAAGCTAATACTATGAAGGGTGTGGAGATTGAGGGCATTACGTATGAGGCTGAGTCAAATATTCAAGATCAGGTGGTGGGTTTTTATAGAATTTATATCAAGAGTCTGAATCTTGGAGGCTCACTATTGATAGGTTAGAGTTTGCTAGTCTAGATGATTCCAATCGACTTTCACTAGAAAAGGAGTTTGAAATGAGGAGATCATTGCAGCTCTTTGGGAGGCTGACGGTGATAAGGCTCCTAGTCCTAATGGTTTTACCATGGCTTTCTTTCAGAAGTGTTGGTGTGTGCTTAAGAGGGATGTTATGGCTTTCTTTGCGGACTTTCATAGACCATCTTTGAGAAATCTCTCAATGCCACCTTTCTGTGTTTGATACCCAAGAAGATCAATGCGGTTAATATTAAAGACTTTTGTCCTATTAGCCTTGTGGGCAGTTTGTACAAACTTTGGTCAAAGGTGTTGTCTCATAGGCTATGATGTGTGTTGGATAAACTTATATCCAACTCCCAAAATTCCTTTGTTGGGGGAAGACAGATTCTTGACTCTATTCTCCTTGTAAACGAATGCTTGGATAGTAGATTGAAGAGTGGTATTTAGTGTGTGGTTGTCAAGTTGGATATTGAGAGAGCTTATGATAATGTGAATTGTGGTGCTTTGTTTTACCTCACGGAGTAGATGGGTTTTGGAGAGAAGTGGAGGCGATGGATGAAGTCTTGTATTTCTATGGTACATTTTTCAATGCTTATTAATGGGACTCCAGCTGGTTTTTTTTGGTAGTCCTTATGGTCTTTGTCAAGGGGATCCTTTATCTCCATTCCTTTTCCTGTTGGTGATAGAGTTGTTGATAGGATATTGAAGACGACAGGATAGGGAGGTTTTCTTAGTGGTTTCCAAGCAAGGTCCAATGTGCAAGAAGGTTTGCATATTTCTCATCTTCTGTTTGTTGATGATATTATTCTTTTTTGTGATGCATCCAAAGAACAATTATTATATATTCGGATGGTGTTAATTTTCTTTGAAGCTATCACAAGCTTAAAAGTAAATGTTGGTAAGAGTGAGTTTGTGCTAGTTGGTGAGGTTGGGAATTTGGATGCTCTGGCTTGTACTTTATGTTGTAAGGTTGGTTGTTTGCCTATGACCTATTTGAGTATGCCTCTTGAGGCTTATTATAAGGATTCTTCAATTTGGATCCCTATTATAGAAAGAATGGAGAAAGCTCTCAGGTTGGAAGCGGTTATATTTGTCAAAAGGGGGTAGGCTTACTTTATTGAAGAGGACTCCATCGAGCCTTCCCACTTATTATCTTTCTTTATTTACTATTCCACAACATGTGGCGAACAGATTAGAGAGGATTCAAAGGAATTTCCTTTGTGGGAGATCTGCTAAAGTTTTTAAATATCCGCTTGTTACTTTGGGAAAAGGTTGTTTGGCTAATGAAGACTAGCGGTTTAGGAATCCGGAGGATTGGGCTATTTAACCAAGCTTTGATTGGGAAGTGGCTATGGCGTTTAGGGAATGAAGTCACCCATTTATGGCGTCAGGTTATTGCAACCAAATATGGGGAGACTAGTGGAGGTTGGTGCACTAGAGTTGTTAAAGGGGACTCATGGCTGTGGGATGTGGAAGAACATTAAGAAAGATGCAGAGAGTTTCTTTGGTCATGTGGTGTATATGGCAGGAGAGGGTATTCGCATTCAGTTCTAGTACGACCCTTGGAGCGGTCCTATTTCTTTGAAAGATTTGTATTTGGATTTGTTTGCATGTGTTGTGGCTCAAGAAGCTCAGATTTCTGACCTGGTTTTTACTGCACCAAATGGAGGAGGTGGGAGGTGGAACTTAGTTTTCCTTCTTGACTTTCAAGACTAGGAGTTGGAGAGATTTTACTCTTTCTTCGAGCATATATCCTCCAAATTACCAAGGGAGGAGGTGATGATATCTTGGTTTGGCAATTGACTTGTAGTGATGTTTGTTACGTGCACTCTTTTTATCACTCATTATTGGAAGCTCCTTTTGATTCTTTCCCTTGGCAGGGCATTAGGTGTGTTAAGGTACCTAAAAGGGTGTCTTTCTTTTTATGAACAGCTGCTAGGGGTGAGATTCTTGCAATCGATAACCTAGTCAAGAAGAACTTGCCTCTTGTTAATTTTTCATGGAGGAATTGGTTGGGGACTTATTCTTCAAAGGTTTGGAATATGGTACCAACATGTCTTATGTTGTTAATCTGGAAAGAACATAATACCCGAACTTTTGAGGACATTGAGAGACCTGTTGATCTATTGAAGTCTTTGCTAGCTAGGACTTTGTTTGAGTGATCTCGTATTTGGGGTTTTACGCATTTTATTAACACGCCTAATTTCTTTATTTCTATTAGCTCTTCCCTTTGATTTGTTTGTATTCGTCTCAAGTGTAGTGAGTTTACTATCGTAAACACATTGTACTTTTCTTATCAATAAAACTTTTATTAACTATCAAAAAGGGAAAAAAAAAAAAAAAAAAAAAAAAAAAAAAAGATATTGTAGCCTGGCTACAACCATGTTTGTTGCCAAATTTATCCTTGATTTTCATGGGACATTAAGGATGAATGAGAAAGACGAACTTTTCTTCTTAATTGAAAGATATGTGAGACCAGGTTTTCATACCTCTGACCTTTCCAACCTTCCCCAGAGTAAGCATCAATAAGGTTCTGCTCCAGCTTCATTTTAATCAACAAGTACCTTGTTCTCCTCTTCAAACGAGAAGCTTCATCCAGCTCCACAGTATCCTTTTGCCTTCTCTTCTTCCTCTTCTTAAGATTAGTAATTTTGACCTCCCCATCAGCATTTTTTCCATTTCCCTCAGAGCTATTAAGCGAGGGTTTTTCACCTCGAAGCTTCAATAAAGACTGCTTCTTGGAAGACTTTGTATCAAGGGCTTTATGCAGAATTTTTTTACTCACAAATTTTCTACTTATGGAATCATTGGGCCCCCTGCTTACAGACTCAGTAACAGTCCTCTTTGAAAGATTTGAACCAACTGTGTTAACATGAGATTTTGATTTTGGTTTGTGTTTCTTGCCATCAGATATTTTGCTACCCTTTTTTAACTTGAATGATGCAATCAGCTTAGACCCAGATTCTGTCTTGGAATAACAAGATCTGCTAGATTCTTGGAAGGTTAATTTCTTTGCAGTACCATGCATATCGAGCTTTGATGTATGAGCACTGAAAATTTTGGCAAACACAGATATATAATGATTTCAAAAATACCCATCATATGATATAGTAGGAATTTACCACATAAACACGGACATAGTTAGTGTATAGAGAAGAAACTCAAGAACAACAGATTACTATTTCACAGTTTATGCCTCTACAACGAATTGCAAGTATTATGAACGTGAACTAAATCTTTCAAAAGTAATCGGCTGTACGTTAAAAATACTTGAAGCATTAAGAAATTCAATTGAATAAAATGCATCTTCATACAGAAAATAAATTCAAGTGCATGGTCACGTTTCTAAAAGTACTCCTCATGCCATTTTCAAAAAATAAAAAAAATGAAAACTTATATCAAGATTCGAGATTCCATCTAGCAATTCCATTGAAGTCGAAAGATATTAAAGCTCAGAATCACTTACACATCTACTATGGAAACCCACAATGGGATGTTGATGCCCAAGATAGATGTACTAATCTTCAATACATAAAAATTGCACAGAACCAGATAAAGCACATCACATCATGAGATATTGTTCTTAACCAAGGTAGAACAGAGTCAAAGGGTCGTATAAGCCTTGAACAAATTTTATATAAAAAAAAAATGTTAATTGATCCTACAGATTGTAAAAGGCCCTATTTTTTAGAGGACCTCAAATGCCAGTCCAAAGTCTTGCATGAATCATCAATTTGAACTGCCATCTATATATAACACGTAAAAAGGTACAGTACAATATTAAGATAATCCTTTTGGTTAACATTATTACATATGAAAAATAACTTCCAAAGACCTGATCAAACAGTATTTGGAGAAGAAAATGTTTTCCTCGTTATTACAAAAAGAGCAATTATGTCAATAATAATAATAATAATAATAATAGAAGCAAAAAGGGAGGGGAGGACTCCAAGATCCCAAATAATAATTGGAAAAAAAATACATAAATCAAAATCGTAATTGTGGAAAGATACAGATTATGTACATCAACACAATACTGATTATCCAAACTAAAATTTAAATTCAACACCTACCCGGATTTCAAACTAGTAATTTTTTTAGAAAGAGAAGAAAAAAAAAACACATGGTGATTTAAACAAACAGCATTCAGTTGAGGGAAGGGCAAAGAAATTGATGATAAGCTGCCGCCATTGCCAAAAATCCATAGAAAGAGAAAGAAAAAGAGGAATGCATGATCAACAAAGGAAGGGACAATTCAAGAATATAAGTATAGTCTGTCTATATAGCAAATGTCCCAAGAGAACCAAACCAAGAAGACCCTTGAATCCAGTCTAATCTAATCTAATAAAACAAAACCCACCTCACATGAACAATAACGTCAAGAATGGAACAAAAAAAACACAGAAACAAAGTAAAAGGTCTATTTTATAAAATAAAAAAACTAACCTGAAAGAAGAATAGGGTTGTTGAAAGAGATCTACAACTTGAAGAGCTATAAAGCTGACATTCATTCAAATATATACATACATATATTGATAGAGAGAAAGGTTATGAAATTGAATAAGAATATATTTATAATTAAAAATATTGAATGGGTAATTTTGATTTTGGGGGTGTGAATGAAGAAGGTGGTTGTCTAAAGGCGACGCTGGTTTTGTAGGTCTTCCCAAAGCGTCGTCGCACCAACGGTCAGGTAAAGGTCTCTCTTTTTGTCCCTCTTCTCGCTCTCTCTCTCTCTCTCTCTCTCTCTCTCTCTTTGGGATTCACTCACAGTAAATTTTTTTTTTTTTTTTTTATGTGTTGTTGTTGTTGTTGTTGTTGTTGTATGTATATATATATATATATATATAACCGAACCTAACAGAAAAAAAAAATATATATATATATATATATATAACCGAAACCTCTTAAATTCTTATAATTTTTCACCCCAGCACAATATTTAAATAAAATTATCATTTTATTTAAATAAAATTATTTTTGTTTAGTCTAAAATTAACAAGAAGTAAAACACTATCTCTGTTTGGGTAGCATTTTAGACGTCCATGTTTTGGATGTTTGCACATTTTTTTTATAAGTCCAGTGCATAACGCACTGTTCATTGGCCATGAACAGTGTATTTAGGCCAATGAACAGTGTATAACACTGTAGCAAACAGTAAAAATAATATTTTTTTATTTTTTTCAGTTTTCAGCAAAATAAACGGTATCCAAACGCATACTATCTTTCTAATAAATCCAACTTAAACTCAAACTCATAATTATCATTTTTATAAAAAAATTATTTTTGTTTTGTCCAAACTTAATAAGAAGTAAAACTCGATCTATCTTTCTGACAAGTCCAACTTAAACTCAAACTCATCATTATCATTTTTTAAAACTAAATTATTTTTGTTTAAACCAAACTTAACAATAAGTAAAATCTTATCTCTTTAATAAGTCCAACATACTCTCAAACTCAAACGTTAATATAATTTATCTTCAAATTTGTGAGTTATAAAAAGAGAAGATAACAATTTGGATTGTTTAATGTGCTTACGAGTATATAACTACATATCTGATATCCTCTATCAACTGAAGCATCCTATTTTTAGTTTTTAAACAATGGTCTGGTCTCCCCCCTTCCCCTCATAATATGACAAAGAAAAAGGCCACATTATATGACAAGAATTGATTGTTTGCAATGTATATGATCTATGTATAAGCACTCATCTAAGTAGATAAGCTCTGATGCCTTCCACCTACTGATTGCTATATAAAATTGTTCGGATGATAATTAGAATCATTGTGATGTGAAGAGAATATGGTGTAACCACGTAAGTATGTTAATCTCAACATTTTTTTAGCGTGAGTCACATGCCGATAGGATTTGTTAGAGGTTCAGATTGGTAAAATTTAAAACTTATTGTTTTATGGGTTCATGTATTTTCTTTTTCTTTTTCTTATATTTCTCTTTTTGAGTAGTCATATATTTTTTGAATTGTTTCAATAACTTATTCTTTAATTATATATCTTTTTGGCATTTTGAAAGTTTTACCATCTGAATTTGTGTAGTCATATATATATATATATATATATAATCTATAATTTTTAGACTCTAAATCTTTTGATTTCTTTCAATAGTTATAGCCATGGATTATCTTTTAAATGTAATTCATCTTTTTCTTACATTTTTCTATTGTTCAGTCATATATATTTTGTTTTGTTTCAATAATTTCTAAGCAATGAATCATCTAATCCTTTAATATTTTTTGGTCTTTTAGAAATTTAATTTTTGAATTTTTGAATTATTTTTTTGCAGTATCAGAAACAAACAAATTTTTTGTAAGCCATTGCAAGTTGAAGCAATGGCTTCTTCATCAAATTATAATACAAATTGAAGTCATACAAGAGCAAATCATGCAATGGTGTAATTTCTTAATCAATTTAAGATTTTATAAAATTATTTTAGTCTACCTCACAAATAAGTAGGTTCCCGTCTATAGCATAGGTTAACGACTAGTTACCTTTAAATACTATTTCTAACTCTGCTCATCACCACTGCATTTAAAAATTCTTTTATAGCTGCCAATTGCTAATCAACACTATGTTCAAGTCCCCTCTTTCAGTTATCAAATTATCTTTAAAAATAGAACAAGCAAACAACTAGACAAACAAGTTGGGTTGGATTAGACTGGCTTCCATTCATGTCATATCATAAACGGGTTGCAAGCAAGTTGAGTTAATGGGTAAAACAGATATAATAATAATGCAAAAAATATTCACATTGTCTTTTCTCCTTTCAAAACAAATAACAAAATACTCAAAAATAAAATTTAAATAATACATAAATTCTTAAATTTACATCATTCAAAGTTCACTAGTACCATCATCACCAAAAATAAATAAATAAATGTTATGGAACGTGTTAAGTTATCAACCTCCTCAAATGCATCCATTCCCGTCACATGTAAAATAAGAATGAAGTTAAATTACATAAAAATATAACTAAAATTAGGTAAAGAAGAATACGTAAATATTTAATATGAATTGTACCTCAATCTACTCAACTTTGATAGTAGATCTAACACTGGAAATATTCATACTTGAGAATTGTGCCTCAAGTTGGCAACTGATTCCGTCAGTATTTTCATCTATAATACAAAATTTTAATAAGTCCTTAAGTATACAATAAAAGCAAGTCAATAAAGAATTAAATTTTTATAACTATGACTATTCTATAAATGAATTAAGTTAACTTCAAATCTGTATAATCAACTTTTTTTTTAAGGCTACTTTAAAAGTACAAGTCAGGTCAAGTTAGGTCGACTTGTTTTTGCTTTAGATCCAAAAATCCCAAATTTGGTAGAGTATATTCCTTTGGGTCAAGCTAGTGGTCCAAAGTTTGCCAAGCCTTAAAAAAACTACAATGACTTGTTCAAATTTTATACTACTAACATTTAAGTTACTACAATTCATGAGTCATGAATTGAAGGCTTTATAGCCCTATTGAGTTCATAGTCTAGTTATAATTTTTAAGAGAGAGGTTTTCATGAATTGAAGGCTTTATAGCCCTATTGAGTTCATAGTCTAGTTATAATTTTTAAGAGAGAGGTTTTCTCTTTATCCTAATTTTTCAATTTTGTCATTTTAAACCCCAAGTTTTATAAACCTAACAAAAACAAAGAGAATTTATTAACCCAACCTAAACCAACTTATAGTAGCTTTAAAACTAACTTAACCCAATCCGCTCCTTGTATAGAGTCAACTTAATACGGTTTGAGACTACGAGCCTTAAGGTAACAACTTTATTAACTTTTATATTATAAATTATGAGGCAATTAAATAAAAGGTTCAAAGTTTATACTATACTTCGAATTAAGTTCTAGGTCTTTAATTTTAGTAACTAAAGTCTCAAACTTTTGTCCTTAAAATAATTAGTCTCAAACTTATGAAACAATTTCAATTTGAAACACTTCTTCATCTCCATTATTCATACATGTTTATTTATGCAGTAATGGAGTAAAGAAAAAAAAGGGTAAATTGTTGATAAACCTACTTGCTTCACCTAAAGCTTGTTCATAAAGCAATTTTGGTAGCCATTAAATAAGGAGGACAAAGAGATAAATCTTATTTTAGAGAGAGAGAGAGAGAGAGAGAGAGAGAGAGAGAGAAAGCTTTGCTTTGAGTGAGAAAATGATTGCCAAAAACTCAAAATTTATTACCTAAATGAAATACAAAGTTTTATAAACAATTATTCTTTTTCCATGCTCTATTACAATGTTTTATCAATAATTTTTCTTTTTCTATTATTTATTATTGCCGAGAAGAATGTGATGAATAATAAAAACCTCTTAAAGATTTGTCCTTATGTAAAATTATATCTATTTGAATTTTGAAAATTTCTTTCTACAAAACAATTTTAACAATTATTATCTATAAAAAATTTTAAGCTATACATGCAATTAGAAAAGCATCTAGTCCTTTTATATAATAAATAATTGTTATAGCACATGTTTGAACATCATTATAATTATTTTTCATTATTATCGTTTTGTTGTATCATATCTTCTAACTCATTTTTTTGTTTGTTATTCATTTTTTATATTTTCATTTTGTTAAATTTTTATATTGATAATACAAATTTATCATGGATTCCTAATGGATATTCAAATAATTTTTCTATTCTTCTTTTTCTTTCTTATTCATATTGATATTTTCTAGTAGATATTTTCTAGTAGATATTTATAACAAAATAATATTTGCAAATAAAAGAAACACTATCTCAATATAAAGTTATGATTTGGCTAGAATAAAATACTTTTTAAAGCGTAGCATTAGTCTAATGTATCAAAGGTATTATGCAACTTCATTTAACAACAGAATTTTCTAATATCCTCAGCCTACCCAAGGAAAGACAAGTTCAATACATAACTTGGTGAATTAATACTAACCAAATCTAGATTAGTTTCATATAAAGAATCAAATATCATGATTCTCTCATAAACTTTATCAAAAACATACGAGAATTTATTACTTTAAAAAAATGAGTTTTGCTTTAAGAACAAAAGTGTAAAATTAAAATAGACCCCTACCTCTAATTGGTACCTCTTTTGGAACTTACAATTGTGACCCCATAGATTGCTCCAAACGCCTTGGACTCTTCTATCTTGAATTACACCAGTAACTTCAAGAACCTCTTAAAGATTTGATCTTCAAAGCAAACCTTGTGACGACTTTGTTACTTCAGCCTTGATCAGTACTATGGCAACAGCAACACCATTGAATATTTTTACTATTTGCTTATAAATTTACAAGTTGGATAGTTGGAGGTTAGGATTTTTCTTGCTAAATACCTTAGGCTTTTTACCTCTCTAACCTCTTGGAAAGTGATGCATATAAGAGTCTTTATATAGTATACTTTGTAGGACGTCTGCACTCACAACACCTACGTAGTTAAAACACGTTAGATTCCAAATTCCTTGATTTTTGATTGATAGGGACTCTATCAAGAGTCAATTGAAGGCTTAGCTTGATCGATTGAAGGTCGTTCAAGTAGTATGTCGAGCTCACAGCAGACACTTGCTTTTGATTGATATGATGTTAGGTGTTCATGTCTGAACAATTATATAAAGATAAGGTTCCATTGCATAAGCAATTTAGAATTGAGTAAATTAGTTGTACATCCGTTTCTTATGTAGGAAGTGATTTCTTGTATACAATTTGCACATAATGCCATTTCTTACAAAAGGATGTGTAGTACGTAACTGTTATACAAAATAGTAAAAAGGTCTATTATATATAGCAAAAAATGTTTTTTTTTTGGGGGGGGGGGGGGGGGGGGGGGCGCGGTGAGGGTGTTCTCACGTGAATAAAACTTCTATTATATTTAATGAACAATTTAGCTAGGCCTTGCCTCCAACCATAGTGGAAACAACAATGGTCATTTCTGGTAACACGAGGCTCTTTTTATTCACACAAATAAAATGTATTATTTTCTTTATAATTTATGGGTAATTCTACCGTACCCCCTTTTTTCTTGGGGTATAATATCTACTAGTAGGCAACTTGCTATATCAGGTTATCAAAACATCACATTTGACGGTACTATCCTCACATTATACAATACCAATATCACATTTGACTATACTTTTGTCACAGTCGGTGGTTCTCTTATTTTTTATCTCACGCTTGATGGTTCAGTTGTCACATTAGGTAGTACCAACTGTGAGAGACCGGGAAAATCGAGTGCTCTCAAAAAAGAGATTGGGATGCTTTTAAGGGCACCTCTCTTTTTGGGTAAATCGTGTAGAGCCACCACTTATTTTTTATACAAAAAATAATACAAATTAAATACAAATTACATGATCAAAATATTTCGAATGTCATTGATTGAATAAAGACAAGTACAATATTGGTAAATTAAACCTTACGAGACTTTGGGTCTTAGTTACAATCTATGCAAAAGAATACAAAGATTTTTTGTTCTAGTTACAATCTACCAAAATTAAAGCAAGATAAAACACTAATCTACCTATCCAAAAATCCTAAACTTGAGGGCTAGGTTACAGAATGGGAATATGTTAGGCACCCATTCCTCCCAGATAGAGTCTGGTCTTCTAGACTTTAATGACCAATATACCCTCTTTTGCATGATGTGAATGATATGTTGAACATACATGACAGACACTTGTCTAAAATTAATTCAAATAAATTTACCTTATGGATGTGTCTTCTTTTTTAAGAAAATCTAGATATGTTTTATGTATAAAAGAAAATTTGATTTGTAAAGAAAAATTAGATCATTTTTATGTAAAAGAAAGAATAAGATTTTTGTTAAAGAGAAATAGATCTGTTTTTGTGTAAAATTAAGCAAGGGTGATTTTATCAAGAAAAATCCAATCTGTTTTTTTATGAATAAAAGGAATAAGATTTTGTAAAAATATATCAAATCTATTTTTGTGTAAAAGTAAAGAAAAGTGATTTTATCAAGAAAAATTAGATCTATTTTATATGAATAATAAAAAAAATCTTTTTGAAAGAGGATCCACATTTATACGATGAATTTATTATGCATGCATCACATTCATAAAAAAAAACTACAACCTAATTTTCAATCCTTTCATTAAATTTCAAAATCAACAGTTTTGTGTCAAAGAAAACCTTTTTCTAAAAAAATCAGATATGTATTTAATGAAAATTCAGATCAGTTTTGGAGTTAAAAAAAAATCAAATCTATATTTAATGAAAATACAGATCAATTTTGTGTTTTTTAAAAAATCTAATCGTATTTAACAAAAATACATATTAGTTTTGAATTTAGAAAAAAATCAGATCTGAAAAATACAAATCAGTTTTGGATTTAGAAAAATCAGATTTCAAAAATACAGATCAGTTTTTGGTTAAAAAAAATCAAATCTGAAGGATCAGATTAGTTTTTGGTTTAGAAAAATCAGATCTAAAAGATCAAATTAGTTTTCTTTTTTTAACTTTTTTTAAAGAAATCGTTGATAGACATTAGCAGACTTTGAAATTTAAGAAAGAGAACCACAATAAACAATCATCTAAGAATATGTTAAAGAAAAATTCAAGTAGAACATGGTAATTATACAGTAAGAGCAAGAAATAATAAAACATGTTAAACATATTCAGGCATCATTAACAAAACTAATGGAGAAGAAAAGAAAAGAAAAGAAAGAAAAAAAAAAAAAAAAAAAAAAACCTCTTGCATGAGCGTGCTCTTCTAGTTGAAATAATATTTTAGGATTCAAAAAATTTATTCAACTCTTTGAAGTCTAAAATACTTTACTTACAAAAAAGAAATTCCTAAGGCAAGAGCCTCCATAACGTCTTTAACATAAAGGGATTTGAAAAATCAGAAGAGAAGAGCCAGAAAGAGGGGGGGGGGGGGGGGGGGGGGGGTCAAAAAGTGTGCTGAATGTTGGGAGGCCTCCCCTATATATAGAGGTTGGAATGCTTAAAAAAATAAACAAAAAACGTGTGGGCAAAATCCTAAAAAAAAGGAGATTTGGATAAGAGTAAGTTGATTTTTCAGATCAAAACAAGTTTCAGTATTTTGATCATATCGTTTTACTAAAAATTTGGATTAAGATGAATTTTGAAAACTCTTAGGGAAATTTGATTCTCTACAACTTTGACAGAAATAGCATAATCCTAATTTTGAGTTCTACTATGCCAAAAGTTCCTTGGAATGTGAATTTGAAATCTGCTACTTGATTAGCACGTTTTTGAAGTGTTTTCCAACTCTAAAACTATATTTGGACGAATTTAAGAGTTATTTTCATGATAAACCTCATTCCAAAGTGATAATTAGGATTTTTAAAATAATTATTTTGGATATAATTATCCTAAAAGCCTAATTATCTACGGTCTTTAAATATTACCAACTTATTTGTTTTAATCCTATACAACAAATCTCACTTTAAGAAAAATACTCCACCAATCACATAAATTCATTTAATTAATTTTAATTATTAACCAATCAAAATTAATTTCAATTAATCACATGTAATCAGCTTCACCCCATACAATGCATGTAGACTGTGAAAACTTGATCTCGTTATATCTTTCAATCCGATGGCTCGATTTGGGAATTAGACATATTGTCGCGATCGTTAAAATCTCAAGATCATTTTTATGATATGCAATGAATGAATTAATGCATGTAATGCAACTCTAAATTTTGGGTATATGAATGGTCACTCTAGCCATCTTCTAAGATTAAATTATGGGTGTAAAATCGAGTGTCTACACTGGGCACATTCGGTGGTACTTTAATTCTTGTTTCTCACATTTGATAGTTCTATTGTCACATTGGGCAGTATCATATTTGACTATTATTTTGTCATATTTAGTGGTTCCCTTATTTTTTCTCACATTTGATAGTTCCATTGTCACATTATGCAATATTAACATCACATTTTACCATACTTTTCTCACATTTGATGATACTTAAATTTTTTTTTTCCACATTTGACAGTTCCATGTCATATTAAGTAGTACCAACATCACATGTGACTGTAATTTTGTCACATTCGGTGGTTTTTTTTTTTTCTCACATTTGATGGTTTTATTGTCACATTAAGCAATACTAACATCACAATTGACCATACTTTTTTCACATTCAGTGGTACTTACATATTTTTTTTTTCACATTTGACAGTTCCATGTCACATTGGGCAATACCAACATCATATGTGCCTATACTTTTGTTACATTTGGTGGTTCTTTTTTTTATTTATTTTATTTATTTTTTTTATTGTTCCATTGTCACATTAAGCAGTACCAACATCACATTTAACCATGCTTCTCTCACATTCGGTGTTACTTTAATTTTTTCCCCTCACATTTGATACATTGGGCAGTATCAACATCACATATAATTGTACTTTTGTCACATACGGAGGTTCCCTTATTTTTTTTCACAATTAATGACTTCATTGTCACATTAAGCAATACTAACATCACAATTAACCGTACTTTTCTCACATTTGGTGGTACTTTAATTTTTTTTCTCATATTTGATAGTTCCACGTCACATTGAGCGATAACATCACATGTGACAGTACTTTTGTCATATTCGGTAGTTCCCTTATTTTTTTCTCACGTTTGATTATTCCATTGTCACATTAGGCTAATCAACATCACATTTAACTGTACTTATCTCACATTCGGTGATACTTTAATTTTTTTCTCTCACATTTGACAATTTTATTGTCATATTGCGCAATAATAACATCACACGTGACTGTATTTTTGTCACATTCGATGGTTTTTTTTTTTCCCTCACATTTGGAGGTTCCAATATCATATTAATCAGTACCAACATCATATATAATAACTATACTTTTGCCACATTCGGTTGTACCCTTATTTTTTTTTTTTCTCATATTTGATAATTCCATCATCACATTAGACAATACCAACATCACATGTGACCGTACTAAATGACCATGAAACTTAAAAAATGACTAAAATACTCTTAGAACCTAGAAAATGGCCTAAATGACCATTAAACTTAAAAAATGACTGAAATGACCTTGTAATCTAAAAAGTGACTAAAATACCCTTAGAACCTTAAAACAATTGTAATGCACCTGAAACATGAAAAATGATCGAAATACCCATAGAACCTTAAAAATGACCAAAATTCCCTAAAACCATAATTTTTTTTGAAATTACCATAAAATCTATAAAATGACCAAAATACCTCATAAAACTTAAAAATGACCAAATGCCCCTGAAACCATCAACAATTACTAGAATACCCTTAGAACCTAAAAATGATCAAAATATCCTTAGAACCTAAAAATGATCGAAATGACCCTAAAATCTAAAAATTGACCGAAATATCCATGAAGCCTAAAAATGACCAAAATACCCTTAGAACAAAAAAAAAATGACTGTAATGACCTAAATACTTAGAGAATGTCTGAAATACCTTGAAACATAAAAAATGATCGAAATACCCTCCCAAAATACACCCGATTCCCTCTAAAATTACTAAAATACCCTTAGAACCTAAAAAATGACCAAAATATGACTGTAATACCCTTAGAACCTAAAAAATGACTGTAATTCCCCCGAAACCTAAAAAATGATCTAAAGATCCATAGAACTTAGAAAATGACTGTAATACCCTTAGAACCTAAAAAAATGACCGTAATCCCTTCGAAACCTAAAAATGACCAAAATATCTTCTAAAACCTAAAAATGACGTAAGTGCCCTCGAAACTTAAAAAATGACCAAGAATACTCCCTAAAACTTAAAATGATCAAAATACTCTTGAAACCCTCTAAAATTACCGGAATAAGTTGTTGTATTTTGTTGTATACTTATTGAAATTTAAAAGATCATATGTTATCTATATAAAAAAAAAAATCTATCTAGTATACACACACACACACACACACACACACACACACACACACACACACATATGCATGTATGTGAGAGGTTTGTCTTGACTAAACTATTAGTACCAAACCTCAGTGCCCTAGATAAAAATTCATGGTTTCGGCCCTGTATATGTTCTTTATATTTTATTAGACCATGTTTGTTATGGACTCTTAGTACTCTCCCTAAGTCCCAGCACATGTGAATTCATTATCATTTTTAATTTAAAAAATAAATCTACCAAATGTATAGACCTGAAGGAGAGTTACAAACCGGATTACTACTATATATATACAACACTACACCAAAATGTTGGTAAATCTAGTTTTGTATCTCATACAAAATACACAGCGGAAGCAACAAACATGGATCTATTTCATTCATGATTGATAACATGCACTATGTAAATTTCAGAATTTAAGAACAAGATAGCGTACCTTGGTGCGGTGAAATTCAAAACAAAAAATTAGAAGTACTTGGAAACACTTTTAATCTTCACTCCAATTCCACTTTACGCCAAAGAAGTGTGGTCTCTCAATCAGTTTCTAGGAGAGAATAATTGAGTGGCTTCACTCACACATACACACCACTTCACAATGATGTGTCTTTATCTCTTATTAAAAAATTCTGTATGTTTTTCCCTTTATAACTAATTGATTATCTAATTGGGTTGGCCTATTGGGCCTTTTCAATTAGGCTTTAGTGTGTGGCTTGGAGTGGGACCAAAAGGAACCAATAAGACACTAGCTCCAATGGACCTTAAGTTTTTCTATAAACTCTTGACAAGCCCAAAGTTACCATTAATTATATTTAATACCACTATATAAATATAATTGCACTCTAGGCCTTATTAATAAATCATATCTCAATACTTTATTATATATGCAACCCCTTCATAAAATATTCATAGTAATACAAAGCATGAATATAGACTGCCACTTTGAAAATTACAACATCTTAATTCTTGAGCACCCGATTTAATCCTTTAAGTTATTCATCATATATTTATGAAATCCAATTTCATAAATATATACTTTATTATATCCTTACTAAAGTGGTTAGGCCTAACACTCTGAATAATTAAACCCATTAAACTTATCTCAAGGGAATATTTTATATCCCCATTAAGAGATTATGAATTCCATCTTAAGAATATATGTTCCATCAACACTAAATGTGGCTGCCAAACATACTGAGGTTTTGATCATGACTTTAGATCTCAATCCTGATATATTAAAGCAACCTACACCTCATGATCAGGTCCATTATTCTCTCAAGATTAAGAGTTCATGCAAATAAAAGTCGTGAGATTTATTATTCATTTGACAGTCATTTGGAAAATAATAAATCTCACAGCAGTCCAGTTCAATATGTCTTAACGCTGAAAACATATCAATATATCAACTAGAAGTCTCCACTTCCATGATCAAGACAAATCATCTTAGTTGATATATTATAGTCTTTGCAGATGAAATGCCTAATTTCATCACCGACTACGAACTATAATTCTGAGTTTACAAAGAATTTGTGATTTATTTCTTCCATGACTAAATTTCATAAATCACATACTATGCATCTCATGGACTATATGATAATGTCAAAATATTCATGTTGCCATTATTTTAGATAATGATAAAACAACTTTATTAATCATAACATTAAGTCATACATAATGTCATACATAGCATCATATAATAGGATTTAAGGGCACATATCCTAACACAAAACACTCTTAGCCATATATTTTTTTTCTCCCCCTAAATCCATACAAAAAAAATCTCACAAACCCACTGAGGTCAATTAATTTATGCAAAAAATCCCATAAACCCATGGAGGTCAATGATTGAAATTCTCTCGTTAGCATATAAAATGACTGAAAAAATGATAAAACTGTCCCTGAACCCTTGAACTAACTAAGACACCCATAAACCCTTAAAGTTTCAAAAATGACTAAAATGCACTTTTAAACTTTCAAAAGTAATAAATTAAAAAAAGAAACACTGAAAATGAACAAAAAAAAAAAAAAAAAAACCCTAAAACACTAAGAATGATGTAAACATCCCTAAAACCTTCAAAATAACTAAAATACTTACAAACTTTGAAAAGTAGAATAATAGCATAAGA
This sequence comes from Lithocarpus polystachyus, assembly GCA_033629205.1. NCBI lineage: Eukaryota > Viridiplantae > Streptophyta > Magnoliopsida > Fagales > Fagaceae > Lithocarpus > Lithocarpus polystachyus. The sequence goes on from CM066163.1 coordinate 53,960,614, forward strand.
ACCACTAAATTTGATAAAATTTTATGGCTTTGTAATCAAAGAGTACATTTTAATAAAATTTTGTTCATAATGGGATCATGTTCCACTCTTTTCTATTCTCTTGGATCAAATCTTGATTGTAAAACTGGCTAGGCATTTATGGAAGACTTTTGATATGTAATCCTTGTTTTCAAGAGAATAAAAGTCACGTGGACACTTTAATATAATTCATCTTTTTAATTCATCCTCAATTTTAGAACTTGCTCCAATCATTTTCATACATAAAGAACAACATTTAGTTTGTATAAAAATTTAAAATGCAATAGGACTTAGAAGGCTAATTACAGAACTCATTCACAATTATGTTATTTGCAAAACAAAATTTTATACACTATATATTCATCAACACAAGATTAACTACAACATAAAGATGCAACAACTTACTCATTGATTTAATTATACAATAGCAGTAATAAAAGGCAAAAACAATGTTGTGAGTTCGTTTAGACCCCTGTAAACTAGATTGTTTAACCTAATTAATTAACCAAGTGAATACTTAGGTTTATTATTCAGATCTAGGTTAAAACAATAACAATCATATCAAGTAAAGCAGCAGAAAAATAAAGAACACAAGAATCTGATGACCCAGGAAAACCAAACCGGTAAAAAACCTGGGGAGGATTTAACCTAGCTATCCTCAAGGTAAAATAGCAAATCCACTAGAAAGAATTGAAGTTTACACAATAGCGACTTAGACCACTAACATCCTATTGCTACCCAATGTAGGAAACTTACTACCACGACCACGTGACAGCTCCGAGACCACGGACTCCTTCTTTCTTTGGCCTTTGCAACAACACAAGCTCACCTGCTTGTGACTTTGAGACTCCACTCAAAGGTTTTGGATCTTCTTAAATGTTGATCTTGTATGCAACAACTTCTACAACACCGGATCTTGAGATTCTTCAAAGAATAACACCGGTGGAAGACTTTAGAGAGCTTTTGGGTACAAAACCCTAGATCTACAAAAGAGGCACAAGATGCACTCTAATCTCTCTAAAAAACTCCGAAAACCTCACCTAGGGTTAGCTTATAATGTCCTTTAAATACTGGAAAAAACGGCTCGCGATTTGGGCTTCAAACGAATAAGTTATGGCCTTTTTACGTTTGCTGGTTTTGCTGATTCGCGAATTTCGATCGATCGAGCATCAATCGAGTACCAATCGAACGGAACAGGTTGTAACTCATTTTTCTTCATCCCGAACTTGAGTTTTTTGCCTTGGGCTTCAATGTAGACCATTATAAACTAATAAGACTGAGTTTTTGTCATGGTTTGCCAACATTACAAACACAAAACCTAACAAATGTCATAGTCATCACTTGTGACAAGTCTATCATTCCATAGTCCATACTTCAACCTCTTTTTTTCTTTTTTCTTTTTTTTTTTTCTTTTTTTTCCCTCTTTACAAAATATATGGTGGTAAATACAAGAATTTGTTCATCCCCATTTTAATTATTGTTCACATAGCCGTCAAGTAATTCTTGCATTCCCTAGGGCCAAAACTGCAATTGACCAGTTGGAATTGAAAAAGAGTTAATAATTAGACAAGGTGTAGGCGGGTTTGGCGGGGCAAACTCCAAGAGCTCCTTGGCTTATCGTTCCAAGGGTCCAATAGGAGCATAGTAAACTTGAGAGGGCTCTTGCACTCTGTTTAGCCAATTTGGAGAGCAGCCTGGTGCATTTCTCAATCTGATGAGTCACCTTCAAGACTGCACAACATGTATATAGAATATCTCCTATGCATATAAAATAGCTTAACATCACTTCAAAGTTTCTAACAGATAATTTCACAAATATTTCCTATACATTTCCAAAATCAGAACTAAAATAAGATATATTTATGCATCTAATATGTATAGATTAGTGTTAAGATTATACACATTCCAAGGTTAAACTAAAATCAGAAACTTTAGAGCTTCACAACAAGTACACAAGATTCTATAGAATAGTATTACTTTTCTTTTACATAACAATGTTTGAAAACTCAACAATGCAAATTTAAATAAAAAGAATGTGCAAAGCTAATAATTAACCTGTTCACTTGCAATTAGCAAAATCCATAGTATTGTTACATGAATGGCTCAATGACATAATCAAGTAGTTTCTAGGCAGAACACAAAGCCAAATGTAAATTTTGTTAGAAAGCGAAAGAGAAGTACTTACTAGTTAAGAAAAAAAAAAAAAAACAGTTTGTAAGTAGAACTTACTAGTTAAGAAGTGCTCTTAATTTTCTTGTTAATTTTCTTTTTCACTCTTAGTTATCTTGCCTAATTAAAATTTAAACACAAATCATCCATTTGAATGCTTAAACCTTAGAATACTAAAGGAAATAAATTAAAATTTAATATGTATCTTTCAATTTCTATACTTTATTTGTGTATCAACTCTTTGGACTAAGCACTAAACATAACTAGTTGCATTAGAAATGTTCTCAACAGCATTTGCCTTAGGGTCTTGCTCTCTTTGTTTCATATGAACAAATTTCCAAGAAATAAAAAAAGCATATAATGTTATGAAGATATGAATATGAAAAAAAAGATGAAATCTTTACGAAAACTGCAAAGCTGCACCTTCTAATGCTTACTATAAAATAAATAAATAAATAAATAAACTAAGTGGAGTTCATCATCTCTCTATTAGTTACAAAGATAATTAATACTACCACATAAATCTATAAAATTCCATCTTCATTAGGGTTGGAGACTTTGGCAAATATACATGATATCATTGTTAAAACTCTCTTATCAAAATTTAAAACTATAAATCAGATTCTTCATAATTACCTAAAACGATTGAGAAACAAAGGGTGACACCCATAAATTATAAGGAAATGAACATGTAACGGAATCTAAGCTCTTTCTCCAAGCATAACTTGTGCCAAATTGGTTACAATCTGACAATTTCATGCACATTGCTCTTAATACTAGTAATAAAATGACAAAACGAAAAGTGTTGTAATAGAATTATAACTTGAAATTGATAGAATACTCAAAAAGTCCCTTTGACAATCAAAGAAACCTTGATTACAAAGGCAGAGTGTTGCATAAGTGGCATTTGCCACATTTTGAAGTTGGTGACTTCCAAGCATGCACATTTTCACAACCAAATAACTCAAGGAATTGTGCGACTAACATAATAATTATAAGATATCCAAAACTTTCAAATGGGAACTTGCATAGTACATAACCAATGGGCAAACTTGCCGGTGTTTGAATGCTCTAAGACTCATGACCTAATGTTGTAAGCATAAAAAACTACATTAATAGATTGCCATAATACATAGTACATACCCAATGGGCAAACTTGGCAAGTTTTCAACTGTCGACTGATGCGATGGAAGTGGAAGTGGAAGGCATGGTTGCAAACACCTGCAAAAATATAAACCATGTTTGTAAATAAAGGAATTAATCACTGAAAAAGCCACGGCACATATTTACTGTCAAAATACCTGCCAAAGGTCAGGAAAACTTAGGCATAAAGCTTGAGAATATATATATATATATATATATATATATATATATGGGAAGACAGGTCATAATTGGGATCCTGAAGTTGACAGAACTATAATGTTGCAAACTTAATCATGCATGATTAATCATACATAATGTCAGTGGCAAATCTATGAATATTTTTCAGGGTGGTCATTTTTTACCAAAATTTAATAAATAAATAAAGAAAAAATTTCATATATTGACCAAAACACACACACACACACACACACACACACACAGTTTGACGATTTTCTTTTAGGAATTTTCTTATTTTGAAATCTTTGCATGATATTCTCATTATTAATATTGCAAGTTACATCTCTTTCAAAAATTTAGTTAGATAAAAAATTTATTGGGATTTTTCTTTTTGTTTGTAAGGACCTAGTATATTGTTAAAGGGGCCAAAATTTAAAGACAAGTTTGGCTACAAACTTAGTTGTAGCCTAAGACTACAACTCTCACTAAACAAATTAATGTGGCTATATATTTTTAAAATCTAATCGTTGAATTGCATGTTCTTTATATTCTTAAAACACATGTCAAATTTCATGTCAAATTTCATGTCAATCTGATGTTATTTATTATTTGATCTATAAACTGAAATTTTTATGTAATTTTAGACTACAAAAACTCAAAATTTAAAGTTTTTATTGATAACATAACTATTGATCTTCTTAAAATTTTGCAAGTATGGACAATATAAGAAGAAAATGTAATCCAATGGTGAATTTTTCACAATTCACATCCAATAAAAAAATATTGAGTGGAGTTATAGTTTTAGTTTACAATCAAATTTGTTACCAAATTTTGTCCAAAAATTAATTATATTGGGTTTAAAAAATTTAAGGGTGGTCACAAATATTTTTTAAGGATAATAAAATCATAAATTTTTTAAAATTTATATATAATAATTAATTATTTTGGCAGGTCAGGGTGATCCTGTGACCACCCTGAACTACATGTGGAGCTGCTAATGCATAATGTTAATTTTTACTTATTTAATTTGAGAAGATTTTGGGGGATAATCCGTTTTGGCTGATATAACTTCAGTGCTTGGATCTTTGTTCCCAAATCATCATAGGTAAGTAGCAAACATATAACTCAAAATACCCAAACCAAATCAAGCTGAAATACCCAAACAAATTAACCTAAAAAAAAGAAAAAAAAAAAGAAAAAAAATCCAATTCTTACACAAGACCTAGCTTCTCAATACTAAAACAATCAAATCTAACCTAAAAAGAATCCAAATCAAATAAATAAATAAATAAAAACAGATTCTCAAATACTAAACAAAATTCTCACTGGTAGCAGTGGTGGACGATCTAACGGTGGTGGATGGTGAGCAGTGACGATGGCGGTGGTGGTGGCGGTGGCTTGCCAGGTCTCTTGTTCAGCTTCTTGGCCCTCTTTGTCTTTGGTTCTCTATTTTTCTTTACCAATCTTTCATTCTTCCGTTTCTTTTTTTTTTTTCTTTTGGTTTTATTTTTTTTTTATTCGCTACCTATTCTACCAGTGATAGGTTTACTACACTTAAATAAATGATCAGGATTGAAATAATAAAAATATACGGCTAAGATTTGAGTGGGTACCATACCCACTAAAAACATAGGTGGATACTATAGAATGACCCATAATTTATATAACTAGTCAATAATTTGTGTAATGCACTAGTTAACTTTAACATAATAGATAAGGAGTCCCTCTCCCTTGTAGAAGCTCTCCCTTTCATTTTACAATGAGCCTCTCCCTCTTTTAGGCTAGACCTAAAGGTACTGTGTTTTTAGTTTTGTTTTCTATAACCATGGCAGATGATGTGATTGATAGCTTGGACAATATGAAATTAAAGGCTGATGAAGAAGAAGTTCTCGGCGGGGGTGGTGGACCACCCTTGTTGGGAGCAATGAGGCTCCTAAGTTGGAATTGCCAAGGGCTTGGAAACCCTTGGACAGGCCGTAGCCTTCGCAAGATTATGAGGGAACAAGCTCCCACGGTGTGTTTTCCCATGGAAACTCGATTGAATAAGGAAGGCTTTGAGAAACTATACGATAATTTGCCTCTTCTGAATTGGATTATTGTGAAAAATCCGAATTCAGGGGGAGGTTTGGCATTGATTTGGATGAATGATGTATTACTGGAGGTAATAAATTTTGCTGCAAATCATGTGTTGGAAAAAGTGAAGGAAGACAATGGTTTTTAATGGTTTCTAACATGCTTCTACGGTTGGCCTGAAGCAAACCAAAGGTAGAAATCTTAGAAGCTCTTAGCTCACCTAAAAACCTTTGTTGATGGACCATGGCTCTGTATTGGTGACTTCAACGCTTTTCTCAATGCCTTAGAAAAACTAAGCAACCGGCCACCGCAGGTAAGTCAGATTGATGCGTTTCGTGAAGCCTTGGATTTGTGTCAACTAGAGGATTTGGGATATAAGTTTACATGGAGTAATAAGAGGCCTAGAGATGCAAATACGAAGGTGCTTGACCAAGCAGTTGCGACTAAGGAGTGGGGGGAGAAATATCAACTAAGCACAGTCACACATCTCTCCTGTCATGCGTTGGATCACCAGCTGATTATACTTCAAACTCAAGCTTATAGACAGAATAGACCAAAAAGAGATAGAAAATTCAAGTTTGAAGAATCATGGCTATTGTGGGAAGATTGTGAAATGGTAATGAGGGAAGCCTGGGATATGGACAGGGCAGAAGCAACGGGGTTGGGGCTGATCAAGGAAAAATTAAAACATGTGGAGTAGAGTTAATGGCATGGGGTTCATCCAAGACCAACCCGAATATTGTGGAGATCAAACAGCTACAACGACGAATTGAGACCTTGAATGAAGCAGATGTCATGACTGAGAACAGAGCAAAATTTCTGGCAGCAAGCAAAAGGATGGATGAACTCCTATTGAAACAAGAGATTTATTGGGCACATCGGTCTATAATTCCCTGGTTAAAATACAAAGATAAAAACACAAAATTTTTTCACTCCAAAGCAACTCAAAGAAGGCAGAGAAACCATATTCAGAGAATTAAAAATGCTGAGGACCATTGGGGGGGGGGGGGGAGATATGGAGGGTGTAGCAAAGGTGGCTTCGAATTATTTTGATACTCTGTTTAGTGCAGGAACATGTGATTAGATAAATGGATGCCTAGATGCAGTTACTTACAAGGTAACTCCTGATATGCAAAATATTTTGTCCAGTGAATTTAGTGTAGATGAGATCAAGATGACATTATTCCAAATGGGACCAACAAAGGCTCCTGGACTTGATGATATGAATACTCTCTTTTACCAAATATTTTGGCATATTGTGGGGGATAGTGTAATTACTGTTTTTTTGGATTATTTGAATTATGGTATCATGGTTCCTGACATTAATCATAGTAATATTGTTCTTATCCCTAAAGTGAAGAACCCAGAGAAAATGTTTGAATTTAGACCTATCAGTTTGTGTAATGTCATTTATAAAATTATATCCAAGGTCTTGGCAAACAGATTAAAACAGGTTCCTCTCCATATTATCTCCCCCACTCAGAGTGAATTTGTACTTGGACGCCTCATCACGAATAATATCTTGGTGGCTTATGAAACTTTACACACCATGCATAGTAGGAAAAGGGTAAAAAAAGGCTCGCTAGCTCTGAAGTTAGACATTAGTAAGGCATATGACTTGGTGGAGTGGACTTTTTTACAGGCTATTATGCCAGGTGGATAGAAAGGGTGATGGGTTGTGTTACTACACAATCTTTCTCTGTCCTTATTAATGGCAAACCCTTTGGTAATATTCATCCATCTAGAGGACTTAGACAAGGAGATCCTCTTTCACCATGAAAGTTCAAATAGCGTATAAAACACCAATGAGTGTTTAGACCCCCAATTGTAAAATTACCAACACAAGTTTATACACAAACAATATATGTGTGGAATGATGAATATAAGCTAAACCCAAATTGATAAAACACTCTAAACCAAAATTAATCACAACCACAGTAGTAATTAAAAGGTAAAGAGTAAGCGAAGAGAGATGCAAATACAAAGATAACACAACGATGTGTTATCGAAGAGGAAACCGAAGTACTCAGCGAAAAACTTCTCTGCCACCCTCTAAGCAGTCAATAATTCACAACAGAATGAAGTTGGGATACATGAATAGCAGAAGACCCTCCAAGCCTAATCTATCCAGTGCACCTAAGCCCTTCAAGCTTCTTGCTCCAACAGGATTACGCCAAACCTTCTCTTCTCTAGCTTATCGGATCCCGCAATAGCCCATTGCATCAACCAAAATGAATTGGTCCCTTCTAAACTGCTTCCCAAGTACCAAAATACTTCTTTACTGATATTTGTATGGTGAGATAAGGATTTGGCTAAATGTACCTCTCAAGGATATGACAATGGAGAGGGTGAGAGTAGAGGAATTTAAAGAATCAAAGGATGAAGATTATAGATGAGTCAATCTTGTTTTTCTATAGGTTTCTCTCTCAAAATTCTCTCTCTAGAGGCTCTTAACATTTCGTGGGTATAAAGGTATTTATAGTAGTGTGTATGAGGAATGCGAACAGTCATGTTTCAACTAAACAGGGCACTTAGGTGACTAGGGCTCGTGACTAGAACAAGTCGCTAGTTTGAGTCGCAAGCTAACTGCCTAGCCAGACTAGAAGTTTTGCCCTGTAGTACTCTAGCTGTCATGATCCTTCAGCTCCCCCTACATGCTTCACACATGTGCCATTCTGGCAACTTGCCAGTCGCGACAATCGTGAGAATACTTTGAATTGCACACATCTTGAGTTTTCTTCACAATCTCTCACACACTACCCTTACATAGTTCCCATCTAAATACATGGTATCTAATTGCTAAATTACAAGAAAATTTGTCATGGAATAAAGCCAACACATGATTGAATAAATTCAACTTTATAATCTCCCCCTTTGGCTATTCCGTGACAAAACCCTAAAATAGGCTATAGACTTAATATGTGAGTTGGGAACAGTTACCAAAACTTACTCACACCTAACTCTAGAAACTGTGAAGCTCTTAAACCATACGAATAAGTTTTTCTTGAAAACAACAACACATGATGATCATTGTATGCAAAAATCTTGAAATGTATGGAGCAAGTACAATGCGATCAAGTAGTAAAGAGTATAGCAATAAAGCAAAACTTGACTAAAGACGAACAATCACTATAAATAGTGATCACAATGATCATTTACACAAGGAATGAACATCTGGACATGCAAGCTAATAAGCTCAATGCAAAGTATCATTTGCATGTCCAACACTCAATCGATACAAAAACACAAGGTAATTGCATCAAGGATAAAAAAATCCAACAAGGGCACAAGAGTGAAGTACTAAAGAAAATGCATAACACTAACTTAAAGTACTGAGCTACAAAGGTACAAATCATAAAGTAAAGTCTTAGATAGCTAAGCATTCACACACCATATTAAATCAAGTACATGAATAGCAGAGTTTAAACCAAAGTATTTAACAAAGTGCTATGAAAAACCCAATCCAAAAAAAAAAAATAAATAAATAAATAACCAACATAAACTAAACATAGAAGTGTGCAAAGATTCTCCCCCTCAAAATGATGCTCCCCCTCAAGAGCTACTCTATAATCTCCCCCTTTCTGACTGGAATGGCCAAAGGGTGCTGTGTAGTAAAGTTGTCAGATTGCTCATTTTGGACATCTCGCAGCCCGTCAATCCTCTCAAGGATGATCTGAAATGCATCTGGAGGTACAGCAGAAGATGATGATGCTCAGCTTCTTTTACCATGGCTTCATGAGCTTGAGGGTTGTCTTTCTGTTTTGTCTCAATATCCATAGGTTCTCCTTGTGTTTGATCACCCTCCTCTTCATCACCCGGAAGACGTACTTGATCCGTGCAATTGTTAGAGAATTTATAGCTGAAGGAGTGGGCATGAGATTGATGTCTTAGGGAATTTCCACACCTTTTGCTTGAAAGAACCTCATGAGAAGACTAGGGAGAATCAGCTTTGCCCTTGAAGTTGTCCTTGTTTCATCAGTAATTACTGAGTAGGCATGGGCACTAATATCAATGTAAGTATTCATGAGAAAAATGGCTCTAGCATTACTGATGGTGGTCATCTTCTTCGCCGGGTATAGGTTGAACATCATCATGTATGTAAGACATCGAAGATCTGGCGGAAATGCTGTAGTGTTGAGACATCTACCTTCTCGAACACCCCCGATATGGGATTGAACCGTTTCAATGGATATCATTCTGTCCTTGTAGTGAGTGAAATCATGCTCTAGATCCTTAAAGCCAAGATCATCATCAATGTCCTCCAAGTCAATGTTTAACTCATGACCTCTAATACAACAATTGATTTCATCCTCTTTTAAAATGGAATTGGCATAGAATTCCAGGATCAAAGGTTCACATACCCCAGGGAGATCACCAAGGAGCTTGTCCCAACCTCTGTCTTGAAAACATCCTGGGATAAAATACTCTTTCAAATCAACCAAGTCCACAAATCTCTCTTGGATGATTGGAGCCTTTTCATAGAAAAGAGTGTACCTATCAAAGTGTTTGGTAGACTGGAACCGAGTATTGTCCATTTTCTTCCTTTTGTCAGCTCGATGTGCAGTAGTCCTCTTTTCTGGAGTCATCTACAAAAACATAGCAGCAAAGACCACAACACAAGGCACAACATATGGAAACACCAGAGATTAGTAACAAGTTAGTAGCAATAAAATAGACTAAGGATAAGGCCAAAGATTACACTCAAGCATAGGTCAATAGCAACAAGACATGAGAGAACACATAGCATCAAGGCACAGCAGAGTTTAGGCATTAATTCCTTAAACATATCAAAGAGTGTGTGTGCGCGCGCGCGCGCACGCGCAAAGAACACCATGTATAACCTAGGGCATATTTCAAAACACATAACCAGAGATGTATTTTACAATCATAGTATTCCATTAAACCCTTAAAAACACAAGAAATGTCTATAAGACATTTTACTTTGAGCATGATATGCACAACACAACACAAACAGGATAAGCAACTAAAAAATGAAAAGCAAACATGAAAACCTGTATAATAAGCATCATATTATCAAAACCAACAAAATCCATTCATCAAACTAAACAAAATATACCTTAACCATATTCAACATCATATTTCCAAATCTCAAATAAAGACACAAAATCCAAGAAATCAAGGCAAGAATCAAGAAATACTTTGAGAAAAATAGAAAACCCATACCTTTTCTTGAAGATTTGACGAAGAGATGATGATGAAAATGAAGGATTTTTGAGAGAAACACGGTGAGTTTGGAAGAGGGAGACAATTGAACAGTTACAATATGCGAGGGAAAACTGAAAGGTTTTTAAAAACTACCCTAAAAATAACCCTCATTATGCAAAACACGTGATTTTCGCAACTAGAATGAGTCGCGAACAAGTCGCCAATACAAGTTTCCAAAAACTCGTATGACAAAATTTGAAAAATTTGTCTAAGTGTTTTTCACGATTGGAAGTTCTACTCGTGAGTAAGTCGCGAAGGGAGTCGGGAATCATTCTGAGTAAACCTCGCGACTGGAGCTTCCACTCTCGAACCAGTCGTCAAATTAAGTTACGAAAATCCTAAAGACCCAGATTTTTGAAAATTTTCTAAGTCTATTTTGTGACTTGGGCCTTGACCCTCCAAAGAGTCGCCAGGAGTGTCTGTGTAAGCTCGCGATTGGCTTGACCTGCGAGGTAGAGTCACCAAAATAGGGTTGCACAGTTTTTGAAATTTTTGAAGTTTTTCAAACTAAAACACTTTCCAAAAACAATTAAAACACTCAAAAATCTTTTTGTGTTTAATCAACATATAATTAAGCATGTGCAACACATAATCAAGTACAATCACACAAATAAATATGGCATTCAATGAACATAGACATGTGTGATGTATGTGGGTACCAAAGATGAGATAGTTCTTAGTCTAATGTAAAGCTTCAATGATCAATTCAACCAAGACATACACAATTAGCACGAGGAAAAGTGACCTATCTCAGTTATAGAAATATGCATATATGACCTCCCACAAAACTAGATTACATACTTTTAAAGCTTTTCATTTGGCTTCATATACACCATATCATTTAATCATTTTGAATCAATACATCTCATTTTGAGATCGATGCCTGAAATTTTTGATATTTCAATTTGTTGAGCAAGCCTTTGGCATTTTGGGCATCATACATTTTTATAAAAGTCGCTTTCCTTTTTTCCTAGTCAAATACTAGTATGTGCGACGGCTTTTGCAGCTCATTATCTTTTTTCATTTTGAGATTTACATTGGTTGAGCTCTTTAAGCAAAGAAAATAAAAGAGTGGGAAGATATATAGATATAAGTCTATGCAAGTCTCAAGATCAACAAAACCATTGACTAATCATTCATGACAAGATTGAAGATCTATTTACAATAGTCACAAAGATGTCAAGATTTTTCCCACAATGATATGAGTACATAAAGGACAAGCTACGCTCGAAAATGCACAAAGCCATTCGTACGAAGATATAAGGCAAAACATGTTTATGACAATACATAACAATGTGATGAGGATCAACAAGCTTTCAAGGATCCATTGCAAGTTCCAGTTGGGCCTATTACTAGAGCAAGATCTAAGAAGATGGCTAAGGCACTTAATGGGCTGATTCAAGGGATTTGGGCTGATTCACATTCCAGGTGGGGCCCAAAGGACGATAAAGGCATAATAAATTTAATCCAAGCTATTGAGGGCTGATCTGACTTAATTGGGTGCTATTTATGGCATGGAATTATGGCTGATTGACTTTCCAGCTCTAAATCAGTTAACAGATACTTTTCCTTATTTAGATCTTCTAATTTTGGACCAGATCTTCCTTAATTTTAGGCTTTTATTATTTAGAACATTTTTTAGGGTTTTTCCTATTTTTGGATCTGCTATTTTCAGACCAAATCAGTTTTTAATTAGGGTTTTATTATTTAGTACGTTTTTTTAGGTTTTCTACATTCAGCCATGCCTTATAAATAGCATGCACTCATTGTAATAGAGGATGAATTATTGAATAAAAATCAGAAAAAAGGTGAGGCTTTGCTCTTCTCTTTGGTTCTTCAAGAACTGTGAACTTATCAAGGATTCTTCCTTGTGGCGTTCAAACTTTATACCTTTGGTTCGTGATTCCTTTATAATCATTGGGTCAAGGTCTGTTACTTATACCTTTGGTTCGCGTTTCTTTTATAAACGTTGGGTCAGGGTTTCTATCAAATCTGAATTTTAGCTTTCTGGGGCAATATTCCAATATTGTTTGTTGGGTCTCAAAGCGAGTCTGTTGAGGTTCGCATCATTTTGGTATCAGAGCTCAGGTTCTAAAATCAGTTTTCTATCCTTTTATCTTTTGTTTCCTGTTACCTTCCTATCTTGTGCCGTTTCTGTTTTTTGTTCTTCGTTCTTGTTTTGTGTCGTGCACTAGGTTAAAATTGTGCACTGAATTCCCAAAAAAAAAAAAAACGTGAAAAAAAAAAACTGCAGAAAGAAAAAAAAAAGTGAAAAAAAAAAGACTGCAGAAAAAAAAAAAACGAAAAAAAAAAAATTGTTTTTAGTTTCAGTTCTCTCAGAGCATTATATTGTTTTCTTTTGTCCTATTTTTCTTTGATTTGTGTTTCTGTCATACTTTCTAGCCGTTGGTATTTGTTTAAATACTACAAGTTGAATTTCTTGATCAAGTTTATTAGTTTATTGCAGAACTGAAAAGGGGAAGCTGCGAGTGGAAAAAGGCAAGAGAGTGTGAGACCAATATCGGGAAAAAGCCAATTTAAGAGTGAAACACGAGTGGGAGTGACATAATTTGAGTGCAAACACGTGAGGGAGTGTTGTGAGGAATTATTTCTAACCCTTTCTTTGTAGTTTTTAAAATATGTCTTGCAGGGGTGAAACATCAAATAGGGAAGGAGGGGAGGAGTCATCATCCATCATGTTGCAGGCTATGCAACAACAATTTGAACGCATGAACGTGGTGTTTAATGAGATTCGAGATCGGTTGGACAGACAGGATACCGATATTGCTAATTTGCGTGAGGAGCGTCCCCAAAGAGGCCCTAATGCTAGAAGGCAAGAAAGGCATGCGTGCGTGGATGATTCTGATTACTACCACGAGGATGAGCTTGAAGATGAAGAGGAACAAGTTTTGTGGAACAATGGGGGCAGGTTTGCACGAAGGGGCGAAAGGCGCGGTAGAGGATTTCGAAGAGATCCAATATGGCAAGATGGGACTGACAGAAGCCTAGGAAACATAAAAATGAAGATACCATCATTCCAAGGGAAAAATAATCCAGAAGCGTACTTGGAGTGGGAGAAGAAGGTGGAGTTCATCTTTGAGTGCCATAATTACTCCGAGGAGAAAAAGGTAAAACTAGCTGTGATTGAGTTTACTGATTATGCTATTATATGGTGGGATCAACTTGTGATGAACAGAAGGAGAAACCATGAGAGGCCTATTGAGACGTGGGAGCAAATGAAGGCCACCATGAGGAGGCGATTTATCCCTAGTCACTACTATAGGGACTTGTATCAAAAATTATAGAGTCTTACTCAAGGCTATAGAAGCGTGGATGACTACCACAAGGAGATGGAGATTGCCATGATTCGAGCTAATGTAGAGGAGGATAGAGAAGCTACCATGGCAAGGTTTCTGAATGGGCTGAATTGGGACATTGCCAATGTGGTGGAGTTGCAGCACTACGTGGAGTTGGAGGACATGGTGCATATGGCAATAAAGGTGGAACGACAGCTCAAAAGGAAAGGAACTCGGTCATTTCAAAATCCGGGCTCCTCTGCTTCATGGAGATCAAATGGGAGGAAAGATGAAGGGGCTGTTTTCAAGTCCAAAACCGAACCACCAAAAAGGAGAGATGAAGGTCCCAGTATCAACAGAGGTAAAAATGAATCCCAAACTCGTAATCGTGATATTAAATGTTTTCGTTGTTTGGGAGTAGGTCATATTGCTTCACAATGCCCAAATAAGAGGACCATGATTGCACGTAT